>VDFB02104259.1:55255-66936 GCA_007258455.2 Sequoia sempervirens | reverse complement strand
AAAGACTACAAACTCCTTGGGTAGAAGGCAATGCCTCCATTTCCTAAGTGACTGAACCAAAGCATAAATTTCTAAGTCATAGGTTGAATACTTCTTCTTAGCTTCATTGAGCTTCTCGCTAAAGAAGGCTATAGGCCTGCCCTCTTGACTCAACACTCCTAATGCTACTACACTCAGATCACACTCAATAAAGGAACAATTTGTCAAAACTAAGTAAATAAAAAGAATAGGTTGAGTTTCCATCTCTTGTTTTAGTTTCTCAAACCCTTTCTAATCTTCTTGAGTCCACACAAACTTAGTTTTTAAACCACCCTTGATTGTATCTAGGACTGGTGCACAAATACCACTAAAGTTCCTTATGAATTTTCTATAAAATTGAGCCAAACCATGGAAACTTCTTACCTCAGTCCTTGTGGTTGGTGTAGGCCAGTTTAGTATAGCTTCCACCTTGCTTGGATCCATTTTAAAGTGTGTTTTACTGTGTATGGTTTTATTATTTCACTTTCACAATTCAATTTTACAAATGTTTGAATTAACTCTCATGTGTAAGATAGGTTTAAGTAGAATTTGCTAATGCAAAGGCCAAACAAAAGAAAAGAACAAAAAATGAAAAAGAAGAAAACAAGACGAACATAAAACCCTACAAAAAGAAAATTAACCCTAACTACCCTAACTCTAACATAACAAAAGATTAACTCTAATAAAACAATTTATTTGAATTTCTATAGTTATTTCTTCTATAGTTTTGGTATGAATTATAGCAGGTTTATTTTTAAATTCACTCATCAAAATTTTTAATATTCTACTGTAACAATGAATTATCTTAAATTTTCTGCATTGAAACATCATAAATTCAAAATCGTACTTACCTATAATTTTTATCATATGCATGAAAACAAACTCATTAGAGATTGATTGCACACATTTTGTTTGATGTGACCATAATCTACCTTCTTCCAGCCTTGGTCCATTTCCATGAATGACTGTGTCTATTTCTTCGCTTCCTCCTCCTTTGAAAATCTTCATGTCTTCAGCCCTGTCTTCACTTTGCATTTTGTTAGACCAAGATATATCACTATTTATATTGCTATCAGAGAGAGAAAAAGTAAAAATTTGATATTCTGTATCTTGTATAAAATCAGGAAAATTTCTTTCTATAGCTTGTGAATTTTCAACTTGGAGCAAAATACACGCGTTTCCTACTCGATTTTCCCTCTTCTTCTCATTATTTGTGTTTTCCACGTATAGAGGGAATGATGATTCGTCAATGTTGTTTCCTCATTTATGATGAAATATCTTTGAATCTCGAAATTATCGCCTATTTCCCTGCAAAACGTTAGGATTTTATTTATAATAATCATAGTTTTCCAATTGTTTTGGTATATTTGTTAATTTTTTAATATTTCCAATTCCACTAGGGAAAAACATTTTTCTCGATAACAATTCATTTCTTCTAGCGGTTAGAACTTCCTTTATTAACGAAATTACTCTATTTATGGCTAAACTTACCCTAGTTAAAAAAAATTCACACTCGAGCTCACCATGATCAGTTGTATCATGAATTCTACACTGGGCGACTCTTCCAAAAGTAAATAAACTCAAAGGATGCAATTTATGATTAAAGATTCTCCAAAGCTTTTCAACAGGCCCATATTGAAAAGCCATCTTGCATTCAATTTCTCACTTACAAGCTCCTTACCAAACTCAAAACTAGTGTTTCAAAGCATAACTCTAATTCTGGAGAATGAAACCTAAAATATTAAAGATTTCCCTCCTTCTAGCACCAATTCCTATTGATGATGATTTTACTCACAACAAATAGGGAAAATAAATTCTTCACAGACAAGACCGCAAAGAGCCTATCCTTCTTGAAAGATATGGAACAAAGACAACCTATAGGGGAATTATGCATTAATAGGGAAAAGATTGGCTTTCGTTCAATCCCAAGCCTTTGATAACCAGGTCATTGTTGCACCAGGGTCGCTCTCGGGTACTGATGTGATATTGCTGTTAATCTCAAAGGGACTACTGTTGTAAATTGAATATTTTAGGTATTGGATTTTTTCAATTGAAACATTAAGTTCAAGCATCATGAAACCGAAAGATTTGGTGTGACATTCCATGAACATCACAAATTATTTTCTATCACTTAAGTAGATTTAGCATTAAGCATTCAAAAATTTTATGGAAAAATAAATATTTTCAATAAAATTTCATCCATTCATTCAAATTTTGAAACATTTTCAAGAATTTAAACATCTACTCTAAAATAAAGTATAAAAAAATACTAAAAATTAAAAGTTTCTCTTGGTTATTCTCCATGGATGCCCCAAAGAATCAATTAAAATAGAGCAAAATGCTTTATACTTCACCAATTTGCTTCACAACTACATATAAAATGGTGCAAGATTTTAAAGAGAGGGGTTTCATTTCTAGACACCAAGTAGGTTCTGTATGCACCCTTAAACAATGTAGCATACAGTCTTGTTCAGCTGAACTAACAAAACCAGCTACAAAAGATACTGAGATAAGTAGCTATCTAATAAGCTCTGATATTAATCAATGTCTACATGCATAAAATTTTATGCTCCTCTGACATACACAAATTTTGAACTTAAAATTAAAAAAGAGATCCTCTAGCCTTTTATAGAACACAAGGCTCATATAGAATAAGACAAATACATGGGAGGAAATACAAGGGACCAATCTCATCAAGGCATGTGGAATGCAGTGACCAATAGGAGAATTGTAATCAAAGTCAACGGAAGTCAACTCCAATTACACTTTGAAGCTCTTCGGGTGTTGATCTTTAATTATCAGGGTTCTTTCTTGAACCAAACAAATCCACTCAAACAAAATATAAGAACTTCCTATAATAATGGAATGATTAGGTGGAAGTATAATTCCTATATTTTAGGTTCTTCAATTTGAACATTCCAAGAATAAATCACTCCTAGAACAAATACACTTCTTCACCACATGCTTGAACTCCAACATCCTGGGATTCTGGTATCTAGTACATCTTTACAATGAACTTTATTCCAGCATGAGCTTTTGAAGTGCATTATTGAACCTAGCAACACCATCAGGTTTGTTTGCAAATACAATTTTCTTGACCGTCCATACCTGAACTTTGCATCATAATCGATATCTCTTGCAATCACAAATTCCACACATTAAATCCCTCTAAAAGAAATAATTTTTTTAGAACATCTCATGTAAATAAAACCATTATTCAAAAGTTAATACAAAAATCTCATAATTAACACGCTTTTAAGCATATCATAAATCCTCACATATATACTAGATTACTGGGATCATTAGATAAACTTGAAATTTTAGCATTTTCACTTCACATTACAACCCGGTACCCGGTATTCAGCTTTACCCACTAACTTTCCCAGACCTCAGTTATACTGAAACTCCATCGTACTAGACTCCTTCATACTGGACTGGAGCCTTCCATTATAACTTGCATTACCTTTCGCCTTTCACATGTTTTCGGTACTCGGTGCCCAGAACACTTACATTACGAAGTACTTTTATTATCAATTTTTTTTTCTTTCCTCTTTACTTCCAATGATCTTTCAATTCGCTAGCTCTTGCCATAAGAGTTATTTTTCACTTGGGTCCCAAATTATTTTCAGTCTTGGGGCGTGTTGTGAGATCACACAACAGTATTCTCATATTCCTTCCTAAGGGCTTCAAGGTCAATAGGGATCATATCTTGATTCCACTCATGCAATTTAAAAATTTCTGCAATCTCTTCCCTGGTGATCTTCACCATCTTAACATGATCAGATGCCCTAACTATTCTAGAAACTAGGTCATATCTTGTTGCAATGTCCCTCAGCGGGTCTACCTCCATATACATGTTTGGGACCACTAGCTTTCCCATGTCTAATCTCCAAGTGTTGTAGGTGGGGACTACATAGTTCCTATTTCTAAACTAGTTCTTAAACATTTTCCATCCAATGAAAGGCAATTAATCATCCTTGATACAATGTTGTTTATCCAGTAACCCTTCATGAATCCTAGGTCCATAATATATTACTACTCCTTCAGGCCTCTTATTAGTCAAGGGTTTGAGTTGATTGAAAATATACTAAGAGAGTGGCCTAGTTGTAGTTTCAGAACCAGACCCTTGTGTCTTGGGAGCCATGGATAACTAGGCAGGTTCAAAATAAACTGGGGTTTTGACACAGAGAGGCTCAAAACCTAGTTCATTCAACTAAATCATAGGGTACAATTGGAAGATGCAAATTTGAACAAGTTCAGTAGAAAACTATAATTTATGCATAATTTTAAAACACAATAAAGCAATTAATGCAAGTAGGCCAATCCAACTAGGAGAAAAATAGTCAAAACTTTCCCTAATTCAGGATTACTTAAGTAAAGCACAAGATATAGCTTTAGTTGTACTCATGGATTTTTTTGTTTGTAGGAAACCCTAACTTGTTTGTGTTGCAATCAAAAAAAAATTGATCAGTCTCACAAGTGCTTTGCATTCAGTTGCAATCTTCAATTATTTGAGAAATTCAAATTTTTATGTGCCTTTATGAAAAAATTATGGGGGTTGTGAATGTCTTGTCTTCCATTATTGCTCACTCGCACAAAGAAAAATTACTCTAATGTCATGTATTTGATTCTAAATAGAATCCATTGATCTTCCTTTGAGATGGCATGTTGAGTGACTTAGATTCAGTCAACATGATTTAAATTTATGTTGCCATTGTTCACTAATTCATCAGCCAATGAAAAAATGCCGGCTAGAGGCCACATCATTCCTTCCAATGGGCTCCACTCCTTCCTCCAAGTGGATGAAACAATCCACATGTCATTCAGTTGCATACCTTGCAGGTCTTTGGTAAACATTATTTTAATCTTGTGAGGTGCACGATGAATGGTTAAGATTTAGTCTCGACATTGCATATCAACCACTGATCTCATAACCATTAAGCATCAAGTGTTTGAATTGTAGACTAGGCCCCACCTCAGTGAGTACATGCATCAAGCAATTTTAAACCTTGCAACATCTTGAAAACCATTATTTTAATCCTGTGAGGTATGCGAGCGACGACTATGATTTGATATCTAGATTCGACAGGCAAGATTTTTGCACATGCAATAAAGTTAGTCATAAGATGGGGAGCCAACTAGGTCGACGAGATTATGAACCTCAAGGTGAATACTTAGAATTAAACCCCTTTGATATAAAATAATTCCGCCATACATAGGAAAATTTTAAAACAATGATATAGCGTTGGGCGACCAAAAAACCTAGGAAAAAGGTCCAATAAAGGTATGTTTCTGATGGCTTAAGTTGCAACTCAGGTAACTGAAAATTGGGTGAAATGGTTCAACAGAGGATTAAAAAACCAAGGTCTAAGACTTAAGAATTTAGAGAGAAAAGTTATAGAGATAAAACCCTGAACCCTACCCTTGGGAAAGGATGCAACAGACCATTATAGGACACAAAAAAACTTGAATTTTCAAAATTTTAGGAGCTCTACTAGTGGCTCATGCTCAGGGATGCATACCCTAGTAGGTATGGCAAGAATCTAGATCTCTTGGTCAAGCATACCAACACAGAGAAATCCAAAAACCTAGGAGCTTGCCCAAAAAAGGCAAGCAGACACAATAGAAAGTATTGATGGGTGTTTTTGCACTTTCTCAACATAGGAAACACACAAGTGCACTACCTCTCTTGAAAGATAGTTCCTACAAGAAAGTTGCAAAATATATCCCAAGGTCTTGTGGGTGTCAGGTCATGACTTGCAAAAACAACTCATTTGATTGATGTGATTTACTGGTAATCACAAAGGGAATTTATGGTTCACTAAGCTTGAAGGGAATTGGATCTTCAAATGGATTTTTATAAATTATGGAAATGAAGTACAATTGCTACAAGTTCAAAGCAACATTCTAAAACTCCATGTTTATCATCATATTTGGCTTTACAATGATGCTAGAACTTTTCCTTAACTTCAATTTTCAAAGAAAATT
The DNA here is from genome assembly GCA_007258455.2 of Sequoia sempervirens. Lineage (NCBI taxonomy): Eukaryota > Viridiplantae > Streptophyta > Pinopsida > Cupressales > Cupressaceae > Sequoia > Sequoia sempervirens. The sequence continues at coordinate 60,930 of VDFB02104259.1, read as the reverse complement.
CAAAAGGGAAAAGGGATAGAAGGTTTCCTAGACCCACAACTAATGTTAAATAGTAATGATGGAGGATGCTATAGTGGAAAACCTTCCTAAAACTAAGTTCCACTTAACCAAAACAACTTATAGTCTCATGAAACTAGTGTAATCTTCTAAGGTCTATAGATTTTTCAGTTATCCATTCACCATGAAGCATGAACAATAGATGAATTTTGAGTGCAGCAATAAAGTAATATTCAAAATAACTTTACACTGATGTTCATCATCAATAAACAACAAAAATTATGAAAAAGGGAGGCATCAACACCATACCATTCTTCACCATTAATGTGCAACATAACATTGACAACTAAAAGCAACTTAAAACTTAGAACAACAAAGCTAAAATCTAATGTTGAGGAGAAGAATCATGCACACATGTGAAGAAACACAAGAACCCATCAAAACAATGCAATTCTCATTAAATTTCTGCAACATGTCTTTACACAAAAACTCAACTCTCTCCTTGAAAATGAGAGAAGACCCTTATTTATAGTTTTCCAAAAGTGAAATGAATGGCCAGGATTTAATTTCATTGTGTGGCCAAGATTCATTTTACATTAGGGTTTCACCTACCCCCAAATATATGACAGTATAAAATACATCTTTGTCTTTTCCCCATTTTGTCATCTAGTGACCCTAACACTGTAGCAGTTTTGTCTTCTAGTGACTGACTTCTCTTTTGACTACACTATCAGATATTCATCATCAATGACTAGATTTAATACATTTTTCTGAAGGGTGGCATACTCTAGAAATTTTCCCATCAAAGCCTGTAGCTTAACCCATTCCATGATGTCAGATTGGAGGATTTGAAAATTCAGCTTCTTGAATCTTCTAGTGATCTGCTCCTAGTGTTTGGTGCATTTGGGCATGGCTTTGATGACCTGCTTGGATTGAGTCAAAGATCTTGCCATGAAGTCCATGAAATCTAGTGACAATGTGTCTATAGTCCCTTTATCCATCTTTTTATGGAAGAATAGCTTGATTTGCTCTGGATCCAACTCTAGGGTGCGCATGTCATAGGCTGTCATCATCTTTAAGTAATCTTCACTATCAACCCGGTGCTCTGTAACCCATTCAAGGTTGAGCTCAACTTCATGCAAGAACCTCTCTAGGACTTCCTTTCTATGATCCAGGCCCATCTGCCAGGTTTCCACCAGCCAATGATCATCTTTTATGATCCCTAACTCCTTTTCCCATGTTTTCTCAAGCAGCTTGAGGATACATTCGAGCTTGGGATATGTGATCCCATACAACACGATGAACTTGTTACACATTTTTTCCATGGCCTCCAATTGCTTTTGTAGATCCTAGAATTTGTTGAACATTCAGGCAGTGTGACAGATGCCCATGTCGCCATTATACATTACCTACTGGAACAAATATGTTGTGGCCTTGGTCCAATTCTTCATCTTTTCCATTCTATTTAGCTCTTCTAAAGAGAAAAGAGCAGTTGTGGATGATCTCGTTGGGGCCTCTTCTTCTATAGATGTCCATTTCTGAATATAGGCAATGAGATTTGCAACTTGTGCCTTCAACTCTTCCTTTGTAGACTATTTTTTGTTCATCTGTTGCATTATAGTGGCCACAAATGCTTGGAATTCATCTATTTTCTACTCTATGGTTGTCAGGCCTAGGTTGATTGTTGATATACTGTAACTTTGGCCTTGCATGGGGCTTGTATCCTTATCCACCATAGGGGTAGCAACTTGTACCATCCTAGATCTAGAGGCATCCATCGTAATATGAGAGCAAACTCTAGGCTTCTTATCCCTTCTTGTCTTTGTTTGGGCTTTGGCTAGTATTGCCTCAAGTCTAGCCTTTGAATCTGTAGCCACCAAAGTCTTCTTCTACAATTGTTTTTCCAACCAATCAGGCACCTCAGTTTTCCCCTTGGGTGATTCATGATCACCTTCCTCTTTTTTTTCATCTCGAGGTTTCTCCTCTTCATGGATACGGGCCTCTTGATTAGTTCTTTCATCTTCATCTGAGTCCTTGATTTGTACATTCTTTTCTTTGTCCAACTTAGCAGATGCTACATTTTCTTCTGTGGCACCCTCTTCCTAGGGAATTTTATCTTTTGCATGCTCGAGCTTAGCATGATTCTCAAACCTGGGGCTCTTTCTCGGTGCATCTTCTTCTTCTTTATTCTTCTCTTCCTTTTCAGGAGGTTCCATTTCTTCCTGAACCGGGCCCTTATCTTGGCCAAGCAGTGGAGGCTCTTCGAGTATCTCCACATTTACATCAGTGTCAATCTTTTACTCATAAATGTGCTCCTCAACATCATCCTTCTCTCCTACATTTGTGAGTTGCTAGGACAACTCGTTATCTAATTCTTGGTCTAATATTTCTACTATATATATTATTGGTGATTTTTCAGTAGAACCTTGAAATTCTCTCAAGGGTAGCTAGCCCTTATGGTTAGGAATCTTCAAGGCTAGTGGACAAGACAATGAGTAAAATATTTTGAGGTCTTTAATCCTACATTTCAGGCTTTGTGAGACCTAGGAGGGTGTTCCTTATTGTGTTTAAATGAGGTATGTCTAGTTGGTAACACAATTTTACATAGAATGATTCCTATAAATTGCAAATACACACTATTCACTAAAGATTTGGTAGACCTTTCATCAAATCATTATCTATTTGCTAGGAATCAGGGGTATTTCAAACCCATTCTTTAAAATTGAAATATTTTTAATTTAATGTTGTTCTCATTTTAAATCCATGGCCAGGCATGCCAATATCTGATTTTCATGCAAGATTATGTAACAAATAGACCAATGCTTCATCAATTGGGATAGTGGAGTCAAATATGTAGGAACCAGTAATATATATGCTATTTAATTCAAAAATTGGTGGACTATTTTCGCAAAGCTTTGCAATATGAAAACTCACAATGCTTGAAACATAACTTCTTACCAAATACTATGCAATTTCATACAAATCTATGGCCATCTTCAAGCATTTTAATCAAATATTTGAGTTAAAGAAAAAACAAAGCCATACATTAAATCAAACAACTGAAGATAAATGAGAACACCATTGATATTTTCATTTATAACTTGTAAGAAAGATACAAAGGAGAGTATTTGTTTCTAAACTAAGATTTATTTCGATATCTATAGCTTCTATAAAAATAATTTAAGACTATTACATACATGACTTCATACCCAACATAATCTACTATTCTATTCATTTACATGTCCTATAAAATTCCTTTTTTGAACTTAGATTTTCACCTACACCATGTTGACACCTCAAAATTATGACCCTTGTAATGAGCCCTTAAATCCCTTTTATAGAACAAGGGAGCAACAAGCATTAGAATCAATTAGATTTACATTTCATTTCATTTGAAGATTATTTGCACCAAAATTTGAGACGTTCTGAAGTTAGTTACATGTAATCATTGCAGAATATGGAAGAGTAAAAGACCAAACTCCACATCCTTTGAATGAAGACCTGCCAGCTCCTTAAAAGGAAAAGTTTATTGTTGCAGTAGCATCAAATCACCTTGTCCTTGTTGACCAAAGAAAATTCTCCATTCATAGCCCGAGCAAAGTTTTGTATACCACCTAGAAAAAGCATACATGTCATCGAAGTTAGGAGGTTTGACACTTCTCAAACACACCAACCCAAAAAAATTCCACATCAGCACTAAAAACAAAAAACCACAAACATGCTGAAGAGGATGATCCTAACAAGGTGGCTATACTGTCATCAAAAAAAAAAAAGGGGTAGAGACATCACTCTGAGTCATCAACATTAGAGTATGCTCGCCCACGTCTTGTTCATGGTGGAACTAGAAGAATCGTCACCACTTCCTCGTTAGAGTCTTCAAAAGGTGCCAGGGAAAGGGGATAATGGTCACACTCTAGATCAGTGTGACCTCCACTATCTAAAGGGATATCAAAAACCTCAATGGGAGAATTATTTCTCCCCAGATAAGCCTTATGATACTTGCACCTTTTCTTTTCCTTCTTTTCACACTCAACCAACTCTTTCCTCTTAAACTTGACCAGTTCTTTTGAAACAGTTTGGATTCTCAAGTGATAATTACTCCTCACACCATATTTCTTGAATTTCATGCATGCCCTTCTACCCTTTGGTGTTTTAGGAACTCCCTTTGTCTCATTTTCATCCTCAAGAGCATTTTCCTTATATTCAAGCAAACTCAATCTCCTAGATCCTTGGACCGGCTTAACAGACTCAACTGACTTACTCATTTTCCCAATAACCACAACAAGAAGACTCATAAAAGCCTCACCAATTCTACTTTGAGACTAAACTCAATTGTCAATCTCTAAATGAAAATTTTGAATGAAAAAAATATGGCCATTGGTCCTCATTATATCGAACCATGCAAGCGTGCCAACCATTAATACTCAAGAAAAGCTTATGCGGGCGAGCTGGCAACTGTCTTATTTGATTTTTAACTCTCATCCATTGATCACATTTTAAGATAAATAAACAGATAGTTACCATCAGTGTAATTAATCATGAAAAAGCTTAATTGCATGCTATTAATACCTTTTCCTAATCAAGAAATCCCCAAGTAGATATACATCCTTTCTGTAAACACATTCAACCACATACTTAGCATCAATTAAAAATTTCCATGCCATAGTTACCCACACACCTGTGGGAATTAATAAACTTGCATTTCATCATAGCAGGACAGTGGGGAGTGATCTTGATTCAATCTTAGAATATCAACCCATACCCTACCTTGCTTTATTTTTACCTTCCCACATATACCAACAAGTGTTAGAATTTTACAGTTGAAATCTTGAACACGTGCCAAAAGAATAATATAAAAAATGGTGTCATTTTAATCATATTTCCATCTCAGCTAAATTTCGCAGCATTCCATCTCCACTAAATTCCATCTAAGCCTTCAGAACATTCCATGTGGTACTCACCCGCTTTCTCACTAAAAACATGAGACACAAGTGGGCCCTTCACGGGATGGCGGGGAGTGGTCAGGATTCATCCACATCACTCACGATTGATTGTCGATCTACTATTTTACAAAGCAATCTCCATCTCTAGATCATGGTGGGTCCCTTCATGGGGTGATAGATGTCGTCTTGCCCGCTAGCCTGTGTGATTATTTTATTGAAGAAATAAAATCAACAAGCATGTGGGGAACGACCAAGATGTGGCCAAATTGTTCAATGAGAAAAATTGATTTCCATTTGATAGCATTCATTGATCATCAAGAGACATCAGGCCCACCATGCAAAAGGTTACATGTGTATAATGCCCACTAGCTCGTACAATCACTTTACCCTAATGCATAAGATGGATAGGTACACAAGGAACACTCCTGATGAAAACACATGTTGTGGTGTCCATTGTTGATCTTTCTCAAAGCTACACATGCTGGTCTTTTGGAAGCATTGGTCCCACTACATACATGACATGGGGCCATCACTCGCTAGCCCATTTGTTTAAAAGAATATGAAATGAAACAACATGGGCATGTGGGAAGAGCCCATGATGTAGCCATGTTACTTAATGAAAGCTGTTGATCTTCTTCTAATGGTGCCAGCTATCTTTACCAAGGAGAACGGGCCTGCCAATGCAAAAGACACATGGCTAATTCCTGAAAACCCATGCGAATAAAATAATAAGGA
>VDFB02104259.1:0-46341 GCA_007258455.2 Sequoia sempervirens | reverse complement strand
CAACAAACTTTTAAATGCAAAATCAAACTCCTGATCATTTTCAAACATGTCAGTCAACCTTATATCAAAAGCCTATCAAACAACTTATCAACCCATCATCATCCTATACAATGCATGTCCTAGGATATGTCATTCTGACAATGGGCATCATTTTGTATATCACCTTGGATTCTTATCCTATCAAAACAAATCCCTCTGGATAGAGGTATGAAGAACATTGACTTGTTTGTGTACTTTATCTTTTCTTTTGATTTATCTTATTGCGCTCATTCCAATGACCTCTTGATGATGTCTAATCAAATTGATTTAGAGAGAAAGGAATGGGGCATTGATCATTATCCATTTGTCTGTTGTGCTTGTTGGACATTCTTGTAATATAACTTGGAAAATACTTGCTTTCTTAGGTACGTCCTAGCAAGGTTTCTGTATGTCAAGTGTGAACAAGAATACTCCTATTTGTTTGTCGAGTCATAGTCCATCACACTAGGTACAATGCCATCCTGGTTCTTTATACCTTGATGCATCGTATCTAGGTGTGTTATCAAACAATAAGGTAATTGGCCCTTTTAAAATCCCAACTCCTCGGAAAGTAATCATCATCATTATCATCATCTCACGTCTGGTTGTAATCTCTTGTTTTCTTCTATCTCTTTCATTTTGTGCTAACATGGTACCATGACAGTTAATCATAAATCATCATCATTGCATCTATCTTGCATCCACAAACCATTAACATACTACATAATGAATATCATATCATATAGAAAGCATTAATCATACCACATGTATTCATCCCCATCATTGCATAATATAGATTGGTTATTCTAATAAACATCTCATAAACCATACATTTATCATCTATTTTCATAATCATCCATGCATCATCACATCATATCATGTGAATCCATATCATCCATGCATCATCATATCATCCATTATATATAAACATCATAATCATCTCATCATCAATAATGTCACTATCATGGTACAAATCAAGATCAAGTGTGTGTAATATATCAAAGTAGACATGAGGTTACCCATGACTAATGATTGTCTACATCATCAAATCTGTCTACATCAAATATTCGAGTTGAACTGATCTTGAACCACTTTGTCGAGAGATCGACCCTCAAATCAAACCTCTTCTCCTAATCTCTCGAGGGGGCATTATAATGACATGTTTTCTCTCGCCAGGCAGCAGTGGGGCAAGTTTTTAAATAACAATTTTTTTTGGCTTTGATTGAGATCGTTTATTCTTTGAACCAACACAACAAGTGCATTGCTTCAAAGAGGGGAAAAATGTAGACACGTAAAATATACCGATTGACATTGTGCACCTGATCCCGACTACTAACATGGTTTCATCCTAAATCATCCCTTAGTCTAACCATTTAATCAAATAGCCTTATTTGATTAAATTCATCATAATTCCCATTTTAATTAAATAAATCCCTTGATTTAATTAAATCAGTGTCTCTCTGTAATTAGCTAGGTCATTTCATCTTCCATCTTTATTTAATTAAATAATCCATATTATTTGATTAAATCTCTAAAGTTCATCTAATTAAATTAAATAAATCAAACATTTATCTAATTTAATCGAACATCACCCCCTTTGGTTAAATAAATCAAAAATATTTATTTAACTAAGTCTTAATCATTCTCTTCTCATTTTGAGTTATTTAAATCCTAAAATCTAAGTCAAAATGGTCAAATCAACTAACATCATTTAAATTAATCAAATCATGATTAATGCTAATCCTAATCACTCAAATCATCTAGGCTTTTGCAACTTGCACATGAAAATCAATTTAATTGATTTATAAATCATCTATTTTCATTCAAAAAAGGCATCAAAGATGAAATATTCCTCAAATTTGAAATCCCCCCAAAAGGACTTGTCCCTTCCAACAAAGCATTTAAAATCTCTTACATGTCCTTTTCTTGAGCCATGTGCATTTGCTTCACCTTTCACCTCATCCTTCAAGTCATATTTTGAATTTGAATCTCCCCCCTCTTTGCACATTCTTCAAAATGTGCTCATTCCTCAACCATTCACATGATGACATGTGGCTTCTTCTCATTTGTTGAAGATTAGTCCCACATTCATCCCTTTTTCCTCTTCTCTAATCAATCTCATCTATAAATAAAGAGCTCATCCTTCATTTGATTCATCCACAATTTGAGCAAAGTTACTATACTCAAATTCATAGCAATCTTCATTCATTTCATCCAAGCATAGTTAGGTTTTTTGCAGATTTTCAACATGGAGCTCCATTGAAGTCATCACTACAAGCATCCATCCTTCATCAAGCATCTTTATCACACCATTGGAGTTGGGAAAGGGCCAATTTTCACATCAAATTGGCACCAACTCCCTTAAGAGATTGAGAGTTTGTTTGGTTTTAGAATAGGATTTGATATTTTGTTTCAAGTTTATTGTGTTCTTCATTTCATTCCTCTTCTTTTACATTCAAATGAATTTCTTGAGGAATCTACTTTCTAACCTTGCATTTGATCTAATTTGTTGATTGTTTTCTTGTGTTATTGTAGGTTTTGGATTTAGGTTCAATAAAGAATGTACCTTTGGGTCTATGATCACCCTAGAAACTTCAGTGGGCATGTTTTGCATGTAACTCGTGAAATCATGCGGTGGAGTAAGAGGAGGCATAGTGACAGTGGCTACTATAGGTAGTGGGGTAGAGAGAGTGGGTAATGGAGGAGGAAGCAAGGAATATTATAGTGGGGAAGTAGTAGATGAGGAGGAGTCTAGTACCATTACTAGGGCCGTTGGTGAGGTGGAGGTAAGGTGGATTGATATATCCATGGCAGACGAAGATGAGACGAGAAAATCTTGAGAGATGGGAGGTGGAGGAGTGGCAATGGTGGCAACAACAACAAGAGTAGAAGTGGTAGGTGGTGAATACAGGAACTCAATTTATTCTTCTCCTTTGTGTTGGGGGTTCTCCTCTATGGTAGGCATTTCACTCACGAATCCCCCTATTCTTTTCATTTTCTTAGATTATTCTCCCTCTGTAGTCTTTCATGAGTACACCTTGTGCTTTGGCTTCTACTTAGGTGCATCTTTTCTTTTCTCTAACCTTGTCATTGGAGGGGACTTAAGTGCTTCATCAGTTGAGGTGCCAACTACTCCACTATCTATTTCACTTTTGGGCTCATCCTAAAACTCACCATATGTTAGTGCAACACCTTGTATATTGAGTTGGGAAATCTGAGTGTCTATCCACTATCTTGTCCTATTTTCAATAGGTTGTGTTAAGATCAAGGTCGGTAACCTCATCTTCATTCCAGTCTATGATAGGTAGGGACAAGTTGGCCACAACATTAAACCTATCATTGATTACATTGTCATCTTCCTCCACTACTTGGTCTAGCACGGGGAATAAATTTATTGACTTCACGAACTAGGATGTCATCCTCATGTAGTGCCTCATCCGCACTTCCTTATCATCTACATAGTTGGCCTACAAATTCTTGACCTGGGGTCGATGAGCATGTTTCCTTCCAACCCATTTCTTTAATTTCCCATATGGCTCCATTCTCCCTTGGCTTGTGTGGAGGTATAGGTTGTACTCCACCAATTACTTTTTTGAGTATTTTGTGCGTTGGGTGGTGGGACAAGAGTACATGCCTTGCTCGAAGGTCATGATATATGTGAACAATTCTCTTTGTTTGTTGCTCAATAGGGTGTAGGAATTCTATAGTTTCCAAGAAACCTCAAGCAGGATCATGTGGTCATTAGGGTAGCAGAGCAACCTATAGGGCCTGTCGTAGAACCCTTCCGTTCTGATATATGTAAACTTTGGGAGCTGTATGAACATATACCTAAACCACTGGATGAAGGTTGTGGCACTGTGTGACACCCTCCTTTCAAAGTCTCCTCTCATGAGTTTGATGATGTGGGAAATGAAGGCATGATTTACCCTCCGATATTCTCTCTCGAAGTTCCAGTACTGCAATTGAGGGTAATGATCATATACTTTGAGGTCTCCTTTCTTTTTTTCCAGGTTTCTTGTGATGAAGAGTACTTTATAAGATAACTTTTTTGCTAGGAGGCACATCAGATATGAGGTCATATAGAATTTGGAAGTCTTCTTTACAACCATGAGCTAGTTATGCATGTTATCACTAATGATTTTGGCCTAGTGGAACTTTCTCTTGCCTCAGATGATTTCTTCGATGAAGAAGAACATCCATTTTTCAAAGAAGGCAGCAGTAGGGAGGAAAATTACCCTGATCATTATGGTGACCAGGTCATCGTATTCTTCATGAAAATAACTTCTAAATAGTTCTTGGGGCACTTGGAAGCACTGCCCCTCTTTTCCTTCAACCAATTTTGGTTGATTAATCTTTTGCATCCCAACGAACCTGCTTTCCACATATTGTCGGTATATTCCTTCTCGTTTTCCTCCATGACATTGAATGTGGGGATGTGGAAAATCTTACCAAAAGATTCAGTAGATATTTCTACTAATACTCTTCCCTCATGGTCAATGATCTTCTTGTTGTTGTGGTAGCATTCCCTATAGACCATAACTAGCTCTAGGGAAACAAGTATGGGAGGGAAGTTGATTTCCTTAGTGAGACCACTCACTCTAATTTTTCATGCATTCACATTTGTGGGGCAAATCATTACCCTCTACAGGAACTCATCAATGTCCACATGCTCAAGATTTGTGTCTAACATGAAATCCCAAGTGTAAGTGATCTTGGAGGTGAACTCCACCCAATGAAATTGATATTTCATCAGATCCTTTTCCTCTTTTCCCCTCAGTTTCTTCACAGGCTTCTTTCCCTTTTCTTTCTTGGTAGACTTCCTTGATGGACCCATAGTAGGTTCCATAAATTTTGCATACAAAGATGTAGTAAGTGCATTCATATAGAAATTGGGGCAAGTTTTAGTTAAATCCTACAAAATGAGGGTTAGATCCATTAATATATCACCCAAAGATCATAAAATTTATCAACATCTATCATTTGAGGCTTTTTTGGGCTATTTATAGGAATGTAGGCCTAGGAATGTGGGTTTCCTTGGGTTGGAAGCCATCAGGAGGGATTAGGAGCAAGAGGGCGTCAAGGCCACGAAGACCCGCAGACAGCCGCCCACAACAAATGTTTCGCAATACAAACTTGACAGTCAAAGTCTTCAAAAGGAACTTTGGCATGGTGGGAATTGGTGATAAGGCTCTTGGAGTCATCTGATTGGTATTTATGTCCTTGTGGGCTTGGGGTATGTGGAGACAGGAGGGTCCAAGGACATCTGGGATCCCCTACGTTAAGTAACGACAATCACCACATGGTGCCCCACAAAAGGAGTCTGAACTGCGGGACCTATAGGCTCCTTGGACGTCAAGCTAGATGTTTCTAAGCTTGATCATTGTGGGAGATGTGGATAGGAGTTATCGAGTGGCTGTTAAATATTTACCATTATTGGAAGGCCAAGAATGAGCGATGGTCCACAAATGGACTCCCACAGAGACTGGCCTGCAAGAGAAGTCCAACTTAGTGTTTCCACAGACCTGAAACAGAAAAGAAGGTTGTGGGGTCCATGGTGTAGGAAGGAGGGATGACTTCACCACTAGCAAACAACATCCATGGGATAGCGAGCAACAAACAATGGCCCACAAGGAACGAATCATACACTAAGACTTAGTCATTTTAGCATTTGGCAAAGGTGATATCGGTGGGGCATGTAACATGAGAGGTAGGTAGAGGTTGGTTTTTCACTAATGGCAGCATGGAGATGGCCACCTGTAAGCGATGGTCCACATTAGTAGACCCACAGGGGTTCAAAACTTAGGTTTTTTTTCGTTTAATATTTTGATGCTTTGTATTTTAACCAAGGCGGTGATGACATACTTGCAAGCCACAAAGGAGTTTAGGCCATGTGAAGAATGGTGATGAAAAACAAGGTTCTGCATGATGTTTTGAGGGTGCTATTTAAACAATTTTAAAGGAACTTCAATTGCTAAGAGCAGATTTCATGTGGAACTAGCAGTGAGGTGGGCCACTAGGAGTATTTTGAGGTTTATTTTGAAGATCAAATCATCAATTTGCAAGCCCTAGCTACAAAAAAGATGCATTTTAAGATTTTAAAGTTGGACTTACCTAAAAGAGACAAGAAATTGATGGAAATCATGATTTTGATCAACCGAGAGCTTATGTAGGCGTAGGATCTTCGTTCACCATTTTTCTTGTTTGTAAATTCAAATTGGACGGTGTGAAAATGATAGGTGCCACCTTATATTTATAGGAAAAGGGTCATTTATGACCCACATTAAATGTGAAATATTGTGGCCAATGAGGTAGGTGAGATGTGGGAAATCAACGGGCTGGTAGAGAGAAATGTGAGGTCTGCGATGCAGGATGACTCCTAGGTCTCACCACTGAGTAGCGACCAAGGGGTGATGGAAAAATAGGGTGCGGGACCCGCCATGTGGATGGATGTCCCAGGCCGACCATTAGTTGAACAACCAAGAGATGGTGACATCGTGTAGAGGGAAAGCCGCAACTACAGACCCATGGGGCCCGGAGGATGCTAGGGAAACAAACTAATGGAAGTCTGCATGGAGAGGCCCGCAAAAGCCAAATAATTAGGGAATTTTGAGGGAATGACCTTGGTCAAATGGGGAATGATGAATTTAGTGCTCTTGACCACTTTAAGCTTGGAATTAGGAGCGTGCAAAATGAGGCAAACACAAAAAAAAAAAATTTGACATGGTGAAAGTGAGGAAAAGAGGGGGCTCCCATTATGAATGGGGCATGTGTGCTAAAGGAAAAATAAATGGGGACTCTGTTGGGGGAACGATCCTTAGCGTTCTAAGGATAAGGATTCATCTGGAACCCAAAATATTTGGTTTCACAGACTAGAAGCTAGTTTCCTTAAGTGAACTAGGAACTCAAAGGAAGATGGAATCCTTAATTGAATCAAGTCACAGGGTATCTTAGAAATGTTTGCAGTGAGTTCATTTCCTTTCTTCAAAGACTACAACAAACATCATTTAATCAGCCAAGTCAAGCTATGTAAGTTTTCTAACTCCAAAAGTAACCTAGACATTGCTCCACTGCCAGTCAGGTGTCCATAGCCTCGATAGAGTTGTTGCTATGACCCATGATCATTGCTCTATTGCCAGTCGGGTTTCTATAGCCCCGATAGAGTTACCTGCACCCACAGTTGTTTGTTTCATCATTTTATTTTCTCTTTTTTTTTATACTCTTTCTTTTTGCTCAACTACATAAGCATTGAAGCCTACAATGGTTTTGGAATCATAGTGGTCACTGGAGAAAAATTAGGAATTTTCACTTTCCAAAACCTCATAACGACTATCATATAGCTCATCATAAATATTTAAGATCTTTTTCGTGCGTGATCTGAGATAACTGTGAGGGGATTCAAATAAGGGTTCTTTCCTAGGTCAATTCAGAGTTCAAGTAAGGAAACATGCTTCATGGGAGCAGTTAGAAATCAATAGTAACAAATGAAGACTTATCCATAAAACAATCAGGAGTGGGTAGCAAAATGGGCCCTTTGATGAGCCAAGCGTGGCCATCGCATTGAAACAAAGAGACACCCTCATCAAAACATGCTAGGAAAGCAAACGAACGTGAGGAGAAAGTGAAGCAACAAAGCAAAAGAACCTACTCTAACCTATATATAGCTATATACAAAGAGTGAGCTCAAGAGGCTTAGGCAAGGAAATAATGTTTGAGGTACTACCCGTTGATAGGCAACAAGACATCCTCTCCAGTGAGTGTCTTGAGGTGAAAGCAATTATCTCCTAGAATTTATAAAATCTAAAAGGGGCCAAGCCAGAGATTGTCGAATTTGTCATGTCCCCCTTTCTTTTCATGGGTCTTTTCCTAATAGAGGACCAAATCAACAATCCTAAAGGCCTTTAATTTGGCTCAGAAATTGAACCATCTTTTAACAATTCCCTAGTGTTTGGTGAAATTTTCTATTGCTCGGTCACAGACTTCTTCTAAATGTAACAACTCAACCAGGTGGGCTTCTTGGCATTCTTCTTCCTCATAAAATGTGTTGATTAACTAGAGTGTGGGAATCTTGAGGTGAACAAGGAAGATAGGCTCTAAGCCATAGACAAGATGAAATAGGGAATTAACCAAGGTAGCCTTATGGCATGTACAATCTACCTAAAGGGAAAAGTGTAGTTGGGTGTGCTAGTCTTTGGGATTCTTGTCAAGCAATTTCTTGATTATAGTTAGCAGATTTTTGTTTGTTGATTTAGCTTGGCCATTTCTCTGAGGGTAATAGTTAGATGAGAATTTAAGTGCAATCCCATAATTGAAGGCCCAACTAGAAAATTTGAGGGATGAAAAGGCAGGGCCATTATCACACACAAGGGAAAATGGACAACCAAAGTGGTTTAAAATAAAGCTTTCTAGAAAATTAGTAACAACTTCAGTAGTGCATTGCCTACATGCTATTACTCATGTCCATATAGTGCACTAATCATAAGTGGTCAAAATGTACTTGTGGCCTGCAAAGGATAGTGGGCTTACTAGACCAATGATGTCGAGTCCACACTGAGTGAAAGAACTTACCTCCAGTACTAGTTGCAACAGGACAACAACATTCCTTTCTTTGGTAGTAGCGGTTTGACAAATGTGATAGGTTCTGACGTGGTTATCTGCATCCTTAAATAGCATCGGCCAGTAGTACCTATCCCATAGAATCTAATGGGTGGTGGAAGGGCCAGATCCATGGCTAGTGCCAAATTTGTCATGAAATTCTTTTAGAACCCTAGATGCTTCTTCTTTTCCAAGGCATCTAAGATAGATTCCTTCATGATTTCTCTTATATAGCATTGATCCCTACAACATATAGTTGTTGCTCTTCAGTCTCAAGGCACGTTTTTCACTCCTTGCAATTTTGATGGGCATTTTTTGTTCAACAGATAATAAACAATGTAATCATACCATTCTCCTAGGGAGATGTCCTCCAACTGGTACTGTTGCACGGTGAGTTCAAGTCCTGTTTTAGCTATCGTTCGTGTGAGGGCCTGCCCTCAGACTAGCTTCATGGGTTGGATCTCCATATTGTATTCTTGTAGTAGTGTGACCCACTTTTCTCTTCTTTCTCCTAACTCATTATGCATTAATAAGGTCTTAACAGCCAAATATGGAACGGTTGCAAATACCTTATTCCTCAAGATGTAATGTTGAAACTTCTTAGCTCCTCTAACCAAGGCATAGGCCTTTTTTTTTATGTTGAGATATCTCAACTCTGCATCCTTTAGTGGAGTGATCATAAAGGCGATGGGGTGTTTGTTCCCTTCATCATCTTTTTGGGTTAGCATGCTAGCACAAGAATGATCTGAAGCAAATGAGTAAATATAAAATGGTTTCAGATAGTTTGGACTAACGTGCACTAGCACATCAACAATTGATTTCTTAATTTCCTTGAAAGCATGCTTAGCCTCTAGTTTCCACTCTACTTTAGCATCTTTCTTAAGCATAGCATTCAATAGCTTGATGATTTTAGCAAAACCCATAATGAACTTCCTAATGAAGTTGATCTTGTCAAAGAAACATTTCATTTATTTCTTGTTGCCTGTAAGCTAAATTTTTAATATAGGGCTCCTGGATGTGTTTTGGATCAATTGAACTCCCCTTTACTGAGATCACATGTCCTAGCAACTTTCCTTTAATTACTTCAAAGATGCACTTCTTGGGGTTTACTGTAATGCCAAAATCTCTGCACTTCTGGAATACCTTGCACAAGTCAAAGACTTGATCTCCTCTTTTCTTTGAGAATACAATGAGGTCATCCATGTATATGATAATGCATTTCCAATGAGATCTTTGAAGGAAATATCCATTGCATGCTAAAATGTGGCACCGACATTGATTAATCCAAACAACATTCTTTTGTATGTGAAAGTTCCCCATTTTGTGGTGAAAGCCATTTTGTGCCTATCTTTATACTGCACCATCACCTAATTGTATCTCGAGTATCCATCCAAAAAGTACATCATCTAAGATCCATTGACTATTTGCAATACCTCATCCAATGATGGTACTAGGTATTTGTCCTTTTCAGAAGCTCTATTTAGATTCCAAAAATCCATGCATAACTTGATCTCACCATTCTTCTTCCTAACTGGAACCAAATTTTCCACCCATGTGGAGTGCCTAACTGGGAAGATAATTCGGGGGGACAACAACTTTTGAACTTCTTTGTAGATAATAGGCTCCAATAATGCATTGATTGGGCATTGATGCTGTCAAAAGGTCCTCACATCGGGCTTGAGGGGAATGGTGTGAGTAATAATGGAGGTGTCATACATCTTCAGATCTTCATAGCCCTAAGAAATAACATCATGGTACCTGCACAAAGCATTAATGATCCCCTTGCTCTCATCTAGTGTGCACACTTTTCCAATAAACACATTCTTGATTTCTTCAATCATACCTAGGTTATGAGAATCACACTAATTATCAATTGACTCCTTGTTGGTTTTCTGATCCTAATCCCTTATCTGATCCAAATCAAATATTCTCTCCAGTTGAACTATTCCCTATGGTATTGTATTTTTTTTTAGGTTATTGACCCCCTCAATGTCTAATTTATCTTCCTCAGGCTCTACTTCATCAATGATTTTAGTTACAAATACATCAGAGCTTGTGATGAAATCAAGGATGTGCTTATCATCATTAAAGACCTAAAAATTGGTAACATTGTCAGGAACTGACGGGGTTGAGGTGAGCTCCATAGTGAACTTCTTTAAGCTAGCTAGAGAAAGAGGCTGAAGGGTGCTAGCTACCTGAGCTAGTGCATCGACAATATGATTTTTAGAATGTGGGACTATCTAAATATTAAATGCATTAAGTCCCTCTATGAGATCCCATACCTGGTGCCTATATTTTGCTAGTCTTCTATCATGACAAGAATAGAGTTTACTAACTTGTTTCACTACTAGTTCATAATCACCAAAGACTTGGAGAATTTTTACCTTCTTTCTTAATTCCATTAAAAGTCCATGAACTAATGCTTCATATTTTGCTACATTATTGGTACAATAAAATTGAAGTCTGTGGGTAGCAAAATATATCTTACCCACGAGACTGATGAGTTCAAAGCCAGCTCCTTCTCCTTGTCTGGATTTGGACCCATCAAAGTGCAGTGTCCAAAACTTAGAGGACTCTTTGACTTTGGAGCCAGTGGAGCATGCTTCCTTTCTTGGTAGCATATCTACTTCAACAACCTTGGATGACTGTGTGGATTTTGCATGGTTTTGGTTTGGCTGTTCTATCTGGAGCTTCCCCTTTTGGGTGACTTGTCCTCTAATATGTTTAGCTATTGTTTAACACAAGCAACATTCAAATTCTAAGTGGGAAGCATTGTGTACCCTACACCAACTTGGCAATAATAGTTCTTGAAAATCCATTCTAGCTCCTAGGCTAAGCTAATCTTGCACATATTTCTGCATAAATTCTTGGAATCCATCCAACAATCCAAGGTTACCATCCTCATAGGATTCTTCTTCTTCTTCAGATTCAATCAACACCTCTATACTCTTAGGTATGTGAGTTAGGTTGGAAGGAGCACTGCATAATACAAGAAGGACCTCTTTGGCCACTTCCTCTTCTTGGAATTCTAGCTCATCCTGATAATCCATGAGATAGTAATTCCACAATTCTATTTCTATAGACAACACCTCATTCATACTATTGTACTCCATGATGATGAAATTCATGTGAGGCTCCTGATTGATGTGGATCTGATTAGGAAGCCCCTTCCAAGGTAGCCACAAGTGAGAATAATCTATGGTAGCATACCTATTTAAGGCTTTGCTAAAGTCTCCTCCTAGTGTAATACCATATGTGTTGGGAATATTAACAACTTGAATGTCAATCACCTGTTGCACCCTCAGATCAGTAGAAATTTGTATGGGTATCCTATTGATTTATCCAACTATGTTGATTTTTGTCTTATCTAGTTGAGTCACCTTCTGTCAGGAGTTGGAGTTATTCCTAAGGTTTTGCATACTTCCAGGGGTATAACATTGGCTGAGGCTCTGGAATCAAGCAAGCAATTATGTAGATTTTTGTCAAATATTCTAATTGTAGTCATGAAGGGATGAGTCTGCAACTTCCCTTGGAATAGCCCCATTGAAACATTGGCTTGTGCTACTTGAGCTTTTTCCTTATCATTGGTCTTATCCTATGCTTGTGCTTGATTTTTCTCTTTAGCAAGTTGTTTATTTGCTTGCTCATTTGGAGGTCGATCTAGTTTCTTTCCTAGGAGTTCCCTGATTACAGGCTCATTTTGTGAGGTGTTAAAGGAAACCACCATGGCAGGAACTTCTTGAGTTGACTTGGACGAAGTGGTCCCATTAAGCATCCTAAAGAGGCATTTCTAACCACTGGGACTCTAAGTAATTCAAAAGTTGACAGACTCAATTTAACTTTGTTGAATTCCTCTGCCACATATTCCCTCATTTGTTCAACTTTTACTTCAAAACATCTATCCTGAGAAGAATAGGTAGGATGACCTTGGGCTTGGTTCAACTTCCTATTCCTATTGAAATACTAGCTAGGCACATGAGGGTAGCTCAGGTTGTTACTGGAATTTGGGTCAGGCAGAGTACATAAGTTATTGGGAGGAGTGGAAGTTGTAAAAGGACCAGCTGATTTTCTATTTCTCAAGTTATAAGGGGCTTCCCTTTGATGAAACATTTGGACCTCATCCTCATGTGGCTCTTCCTCATCTACCAGACCATTTTCTACTGAGTTAAAGAGATGGGATAAAGGGATTTTTTTTCGTACCTCTTTTACTTCTTCATTCTTCAAGGAAGCACTCTCCTTCTTAGGTACGTTTCTTTCTCCTCATGGGAAAGGAGCTTGATTAACCACTAGTACTAAGGAATCATATGGTTTAAATGGAACTAGGTCCCTACATCCGACACCATTGATGACATTATGAACTTCCACTTGGAAAATATCTACTAAATTTTGGAATTCTAGACAATCCAATTTAGAATGCCTATTGTTTTGTGAATCTAGCACCATCCAGATAAGGCCACCTCCACCAGATAAACTCTGCTCATTTCCTTGTCAACATTACCTCATTGATCAAGAGGTGTGGGGACACCCCCATTATTCAACCTTGTGTTCCATGTATGATTCTTTCTTTGTGTGGATCTCCTTTCGAAGCTTTGGCCTGAATTTTTAGCTCTCTCATAGTTTTGTCTGGAGGGGGTACCTGTATCATGGTTGTCTCGGTTTAGGCTGGCTTGAATGCTTCTTTAGGAAGATTGAATTTGGTTATTTTGGTTCCTCAAATGTGTCATCTCAGTAGACAACTTCTTCACTAACTCCATCAGCTCATCAATCTGATCATTTTTTGTACTACTTTGCTATGGAGTCAAGTTTTGAAGGAAAAATGGTTGCATTGTGGGTTGGCTCTGCTAAGCAGGAGAGAATTCTAAATTTTGTGGGTATGAGGGAACTTGTAGCTATTGAGTTTAATCCTACTATTTTTTAGGTTGCAAGTAATGAGGCACAGGAGGTGCTTGATTCAATGGTTTCCCTACATGAGGCACTATTGGTAGTTGCAAAACTTGATTCAACATTGGTGTCTAATGAGCCAGTGCATGATTAATTCCTTGGATTTGAGTTGGATGGGAAACTGGCTCTAGGGAGGGAAATGGACTTGCGATATGCTAACCCAAGTCAGAACTTACTGTGACTGATTTTGCATACACATCTACCTACCTAACAGGTGGCGGGCACATTCTCTTCACTAGTGCGGACGTAAGATTGTCCAAGGCAACATAATATACCCATCGAGTGGAGGCATCATCAACCACATAGGGTGGTTGCACGTTCATGAAAGCTTAGTGGAACTGGCCATTGAAGGAACTAATGGGCTCATTGATTTCACTTTGAATGGACATGAACAACTAGTACAACTCGAAGGGACTAACTAGGATCTTGAATTTATGCATGAACGTGTCCTTCAATTGATCCCAGGTGGTAATGGATCTCGTCAAAAGATGGATTTACCAATAAAAGGCATCTTCCCCCAGTGAGTAAGGAAAGATCCTACTAGTGATGTCTTCATATTCTATTTACATATCCTTCAGAGTTGTTTGAAAAATCTTGATGTGCTCTTCTATTTTCCTTTATGGATCACGTGGGTGAAGTTTAGTGCAAAAGCCTTCCAAATTCTTCAACATGTCATGATAATCATTAAAGGATAGAGGAGATGGGTTATTTCCTAGCTAAGCCATTGTGGGAAGTGGAGGTTGCATTTTTTGTGCTACAGTAACCTGTGGCTATAATGAAGCAGCAGTAGTTGGGACAACGCCTTGGAAGTGAAGTGTTGGGATAGGAGAAGCACATTGGCTGTGGGAGGTCAAGGGTGGAATGACAGCTTGGAATGGATGAGGAGAGGAAAGGGATACCAAAATTGAAGGGGAAGAGTGGGATGGATGGATGGATGGAGGGAGAGGGAGGGAATGGAGGTCTATTGAATGGGGCTGAAGTGGATGCTCCCCCTTTCTTAGCTCCCTTAGCCTTGGTAGGGGTCTTGACCTCTTAGAACTCCCCTTTGTCTACTATGGATCTTAACACTCTATGAAACCTTTGAGGGGAGAAGGATCCAACTTGATCCAGATTGGCTAAGGGATCCTCCTTCTAGTGCTAGTTATGTTGATGGGTGTTTTTGCACTTTCTCAACATAGGAAACACACAAGTGGACTACCTCTCTTTAAAGATAGTTCCTAGAAGCAAGTTGAAAAAAATATACCAAGGTCTCGTGGGTGTCAGATCATGACTTGCAAATAAAACTCAGTTGATTGATGTGGTTTGTTGGTAATCACAAAGGGAATTTATGGTTCACTAAGCTTGTAGGGAATTGGATCTTCAAATGGAGTTTTGTAAATTTTGGAAATGAAGTGCAATTGTTGCAAGTTCAAAACAATAGTCTAAAACTCTATGTTTATCATCTGATTTGGCTTTACAATGATGCTAGAACATTACCTTAACTTCAATTTTCAAAGAAAAGTTAAAAGGGAAAATGGATAGAAGGTTTCCTAGACCTACAACTAATGTTGAACAATAATAATGGAGGATGCTACAATGGAAAAACTTCCTAAAACTAAGTTCCACTTAACCAAAATAGCTTATAGTCTCATGAAACTAGTGCAATATTCTAAGGTCTATAGATTTTCAACTATTCATTCACCTTGAAGCATGAACAATAGATGAATTTTGAGTGCAATAATAAAGGAATTTTCAGACTAACTTTACACTATTGTTCATCATCAATAAACAACAAAAAGTATGAACAAGGGAGGCATCAACACCATAACAGTCTTCACCATTAAAGTCCAGCATAATAATAAGAACTAAAATCAACTTAAAACTTAGATCAACAAAGCTAAAATCTAATGTTGAGGAGAAGAATCATGCACACATGTGAAGAAATACAAGAACCCATCAGGACAATGCAATTCTCATTAAATTTCTATACATTGTCTTTACACAACAACTCAACTCTCTCCTTGAAAATGAGAGAAGACCCCTATTTATAGTTTTCTAAAAGTGAAAATGAATGGCCAAGATTTACTTTCATTATGTGGCCAAGATTCATTTTACATTAGGGTTTCACCTACCCCCAAATATATGACAATATAAAATACATCTATCTTTTTGCTATTTTGTCATCTAGTGACCCTGACATTGTAGCAGTTTTGTCTTCTAGTGACTGCCTTCTCTTTTGACTACACTGTCAGATATTCATCATCAATGACTAGCTTTCCTGCATTTTTCTAAAAGGTGGCATACTCCACAAATTTCCCCATTAGAGCCTGAAGCTTATCCCATTCCATGATGTCAGATTGGAGGATCTAAAAATTTAGCTTCTTGAATATTTCGGTGATCTACTCCTAGTGTTTGGTGCATTTGGCGTTGCTTTGATGACTTGCTTGGATTGAGCGAAAGCTCTTGCCATGAAGTCCATGAAATCTAGTGACAATGTGTCTATAACCCATTTTTCCATCTTTTAATGAAAGAATGGCTTATTTTCTCTAGATACAGCTCTAGGGTGGGAATGCCATAATCTATCATCATCTTTAAGTAATCTTCACTGTCAACTCGGTGCTTTGTAACCCTTTCAATGTTGAGCTCAAATTCGTGCAAGACCCTCTCTTGGAATTCCTTTATGTGATCCAGGCCCATCTGCCAGGTTTCCACCAACCAATGATCATCTTTTATGAGCTCTAACTCCTTTTCCCATGTTTTCTCAGGTACCTTGGGGATACTTTCGATCTTTGGATATGTGATCCTATACAGCTCAATGAACCTGTTACATGTTTTCGCCATGGACTCAATTTACTATTGTAGATCCCTAAATTTTTTGAGCATCCAGGTAGCGTGATGGATTCCCATGTTTCCATTATACATTACCCACTAGAACCAATCCATTCTTTCCTTGGTCCAATTCTTCATCTTTTCCATTCTATTTAGCTCATCCTAGGAGAGAAGAGCGAGTGCAGATGATGTCTTCAGGGCATCTTCTTCTATAGTTGTCCATTTTTTAATATAGGTAGTTAGATCTGCCACTTGTTCCTTCAACTCTTCCTTTGTAGATTGGTCTTTGTTCATCTGTTGTATTATAGTGGCCATAGACCCCTAGAATTCATCTATTTTATGCTTTCTAGTTGTTAGGCCTAGGTTGATTATCAACATACTATAACTTTGGCCTTGCACAATGCCCATATCCTTATCCACCGTAGGGGTAGAAATTTGTACCATCTTGGATCTAGAGGCATCCACCATAATATGAGAGTGGACTCTAGGCTTCTTCTCCCTTCTTGTCTTTGTTTGGGCTTTGGCTAGTATTGCTTCAAGTCTAGCCTTCGGATCAATAGCCACTAGAGTCTTCTTCTACAATTGTTTTTCCAACCAATCAGGCACCTTGGTTTTCCCCTTGGGTGATTCATGATCACCTTCCTCTTTTTGTTCATCTCGAGGTTGCTCCTCTTCATGGCTAAGAGCCTCTTGATTAGTTCTTTCTTCTTCATCCGAGTCCTCGATTTGTATAGTATTTTCTCTATCCAACTCAATAGATGCTACATTTTCTTCAGTGGCACCCTCTTCCTAGGGAATTTTCTCTTCTACATTCTTGAGCTCAGCATGATGCTCAAGCCCGGGGCTCTTTCTCACTACATCTTCTTCTTTATTCTTCTCTTCCTTTTCTTCCTCCTTTTTGGGAGGTGCCATTTCTTCCTGAACTGGGCCCTTATCTTGGCCAAATAGTGGAGGCTCTTCAATTATCTCCACATTTACATCAGTGTCAACCTATTCCTCAGAAAGATGCTCCTCAACATCAACCTTCTCTCCTATATCTTTGAGCTGTTGGGATAGCTCCTCATCGAAGTCTTGGTCTAAGGTTTCTAGTATATATCTTTCACTGAGAGCCTCAGTGTCTTCCTCTGAGGAATGCGACCTTTCTTCATTAGATTCCATTTTTTCCAATTTTATGTTTATCCTACCCTCTAGGTGCTCAAAGTAATCATCTTTATAGAAGTCCTTGTGCTCTTCAACTATATCGTTCACAATCTACCTTTGGCATTCCACATGACATTTCTCCATCTTTTTAGAGATGCACATTGTAGCCTCCATCTTTGGTGGCTTTATAGGTGGCGGAGGGATAGGTAGGGAATCAATGAGTTGGACCATAAAAGCAAGTACCTTGGGGTCCATGATCAACCCAAAAACTTTAGTGGGCATGTTTTGCATGTAAGCCACAAAAGCATGTTGTATAGTAAGAGGAGGCATAGTGACAGTGGCTACCATAGGCAGTGGGGTAGAGAGAGTGGGTAATGGAGGAGGAAGTGAGGTTCAGATGATAGTGGGGAAGTAGTAGAAGAGGAGGAGTCTAGTACCATTACCAGGGCCATTGGTGAGGTGGAGGTGAGGTGGACCAAGATATCCATGGTAGGCGGAGATGAGAGATGGGAGGTGGAGTGGCAATAGTGGCAACAATAGCAGGAGCGGATGTGGTTGGTGGTGAATGTGGCTGCTCAGTTTCTTCTTCTCCTTCATGTTGGGGGTCCTTTATGGTAGGCATTTCCCTCACCAATCCTCTTATTCTTTTCATTTTCTTAGATGATTCTCCCTCCATAGTCTTCCATGAGTACACCTTGTAATTTGGCTTCTGCTCAAGTGCATCTTTTCTTTTCTTTGACCTTGTCATTGGAGGGGACTTAGGTGCTTCCTCGGTTGAGGTAGTGACTGCTCCACTATCTATTTCAATTTCAGGCTCATCCTCGAGCTCACCATATGTTAGCGCAGTGCCCTGTATCTTGAGTTAGGGAAATCTGAGTGCCTATCCACTGTCTTGTACTATTTTCAATAGGTCATGTCAAGATATCAAGGTTGGTGACCTCATCTTCATTCCAGTCTATGACAGGTAGGGGCAAGTTGGCCACAACATTAAACCTATCATCGATTACATTGTCATATTCCTCCACTACTTGGTCTGGCACAAGGAATAGATTTATTGACTTCACGAACTGGACCATCATCCTCATGTAGTTCCACATATGTACTTCCTTATCATCTGTATAGTTGGCCCATAAATCCTCTACTTGAGGTCGATGAGCATATTTCCTTCCAAACCATTTCTTGAATTTCCCATATGGCTCCATCTTCCCTTAGCTTGTGTGGAGGTCCAAGTTGTACTCCACCAATTCCTTTTCTAAGTATACCATGCATTGGGCAGCGAGACAGGAGTACATTCCTTGCCCGAAGGTCAGGGGATATGGAATCCCCACTCTATGTTTGTCACTCAATAGGGTGTGGGAATTATGTAGTTGCCGAGAAACCTCCAACAAAATCATGCGGTCATTGGGGTAGCATGGCAACCTGTAGGGCCTGTAAGAGAACCCTTCCATTCAAATATATCTAAACTTTGGGAAATGTATGAACAAATAACCAAATCCCTAGATGAGAGCTCAGGGACTGTGTGACAACCTCCTTTCAAAGTCTCCTCCTAGGAGTTTGATGATGTGGGCAATGAAGGCATAATTTACCCTCTAATATTCTCTCTTGAAGTCTCGGTACTACAATTGAGGATAACGATCATATACTTTGAGGTCTCCTTTCTTTGTTGTTGGGTTGCTTGCAAAGAAGAGTCCTTTGTATGGGAAATTTTTTACTAGGAGGTACACTAGATATCAGGTCATATAGAATTTGGAAGTCTTCTTTACAACCATGAGTTGGTTATGCATGTTATCATTGATGATTTTGGCATAGTGAAACTTTGTCTTGCATCAAATGATTTCTTTGATGAAGTAGAACATTCATTCTTCAAAGAAGGAAGCAGTAGGGAGGCTCATTACCCTGCTTAGTAGTGTGACGAAGTCATGGTATTCTTCATGAAAATCACTTTTGAGTAGTTCATGGGGCACTTTGGAGGCACTGCCCCTCTTTCCTTCAACCAATGTTGATTGATTAATCTTTTTCACTCCAACGAATCTGCTTTCCACATATTGTCGGCATATTCCTTCTCTGTTTCCTCCATGACATCGAATGTGGGGATGTGGAAATTATTACCAATAGATTCAGCATACAGGTCTGCTAATACTCTTCCCTCATTGTCAATGATCTTCCTATTGTTGTGGTAGCATTCCCTATAGACCATAACCAACTCTAAGGAAACAAGTGTGGGAGGGAAGGCGACTGCCTTAGCGAAACCACTCGCTCTAATTTTTTGTTTATTCTCAGTTGTGGGGAAAATCAGTACCCTTTGCTAGAACTCATCAATGTCCACATGCCCAAGATTTGTGCCTGACACAGAATCCCAAGTGGAAGTGATCTTAGAGGTGCACTCCACCCCATGAATTTGATATTTCATTTGAACCTTTTCCTCTTTTACCCTCGGTATATTTGCAATATTCTTTCCCTTTTCTTTCTTAGCAGACTTCCTTGATGGACCCACAATAAGTTCCATATATTTTGCATACAAAGATGTAGTAAGCGCATTTATATAGAAATTGGGGCAAGTGTTAGTTAAATCTTGTAAAACAAGGGTTAGATCCAATAATATATCACCCAAAGATCATAAAATTTGTCAACATCCATCATTTGAGGCTTTTTTGAACCATTTACAGGAATGCGGGCCCAGGGATACGAGTTTCCTTGGGTTGGAAGCCATCAGGAGGGACTAGGAGTATGATGGTGTTGAGGCCACAAAGGCTTGTAGACAGTCGCCTGCAACAAAAGTTTCACAATACAAACCTAGCGATCAAAGTCTTTAGAAGGAAATTTGGCATGTGTGGGAATTTTTTATAAGGATCTTGGAGTCATCTGATTTGTCTTTATGTCCTTGCGGGCTTGCGGTATGCAGAGGTAGGATGCTCCTTGGACATCCGAGATCCCCTCCATTAAGTAACAACAATCACAACATGGTGCACTGCAAAGGGAGGTACGTACTGTGAGACTTGTAGTCTCCTTGGACACTGGGCTAGACGTTTCTAAGCTTGATCATCATGGGAGATGCGGACAGGAGTTATTGGGTGGCCATTAAAGATTTTCCATTATTGGAAGGCCAAGAATGAGTGACGGTCCGAAAACAAACTCCCATAGAGACTAGCCTACAAGAGAATTCCAACTTAGTGTTTGAGTGGACCCAGAATGGAAAAGAAAGTAGCAGGGTCTGTGATGCAGGAAGGAGGGATGACTTCGCTACTAGCAAATGACGTCCATGGGACAATGAGCAGCGAATGGTGGAACACAGGGAACAACCTGCACACAAGGACTTAGTCATTTTAGCATTTGGGGGAGGTGATCTCGGTAGGGCATGCAACATAGGAGGCAAGCGGAGGTTGTCCATTTTCCAATGACAGCTTGGAGATGGCCACTCACAAGTGACAGTCTAAATTAGCGAACCCGCGGGGGTTCAAAACATAGGTTTTTTTCATTTAATGTTTTGACGCTGCATATTTTAACTAGGGTGGCGATAGCATCCTTGCAAGCCACAAAGGATTTTAGGCTATGTGAAGAATGGTGATGAAAAAATAGGGTTCCGCATGATGTTTTGAGGGTGCTATTTAAATAATTTTAAAGGAACTTCAAGTGCCAGGAGCATATTTCATGCGGAACCAGCAATGAGGCGGGCCGCCAGGTGTATTTCGAGGTTTATTTTGAAGATAAAGTCATCAATTTGCAAGCCCTAGCTACATAAAAAGATGCATTGTAATATTTCAAAGGCAGTCTTACCTGAAAGAGATGTAAGAAATCGATGAAAATCATGATTTTGATCAATCGGGAGCTTATGCGAGCGTAGGAGTTTCATTCGTCATTTCACTTGTTTGAAAATTTAAATTGGCCAGTGTGAAAATGATAGGTACCACCTTCTACTTATAGGAAAAGGGTCATTTATGACACACATTAAACACAAAGTATGGCAGCTGATGAGCTAGGTGAGATGTGGGAAATCAATGGGTCGGCGGAGAGCAATGCGGGATGACTCCCAGGTCTCGCCACTGAGTAGCTACCAAGGGGTGACAGAAAAATAGGGTGCAAGACAAACCATGCAGATGGATGTCCCAGGTTGGTTGTTAGTCAAATGATGAAGAGATGGCAGTGTCACACAGAGGGAAACTCGCAACTACAGACCTACGGGGCTCGGAGGATGCCAAGGGAATATACTAAGGGAAGTCTGCATGGAGAGGCCTAGAAAAGCCAAAGACTTAGGGAATTTTAGGGGAATTACCTTTTTCAACCGATGAATGATGACTTTAGTGCTCTTGACCACTTTAAGCTCAGAATTAGGGGCATGCAAAATGAGTTGAAGGAAAAAAAAAAGCGACCGAGCGAAAGCGAGGAAAAGAGGGGGGCTCATTCTAAATGGGGCATGTGTACTAAAGGAACAACAGAAAGCAAATACACCAAACCTATATACACTAATTACAACAATATACAATGTACATGTAAAATAACCTATTTCATGAGAAATAGGACTTCAACAACTATCCATGTACTAGTAGTTCTAAAATTTCACCTGTAAAGGACTGTAAAAAGTATGAGTCCTCCCTATACATATCTACAATCAAATATGGCCCAAGCCATAGAGGATCAAACTTCCCATGTTTTTGTTTGTCTTATATCCTTGCATTCCACATTAAAATCATGCACCCAACTTCAAATTTCCTTTTAATGGCCTTTCTATCATATAGGTGTTTGACTTGAAGTTGCAGCCTCTCATTTCTTTTATGAACTTCTCTTCTAGTTTCATCAAGCTCTTCCATCACGTGTTGCATCTCATCGCAGATGTCATCATCATATTCTTGAAAAAATTTGTACATATTGATCAAGTTGTTATGAGGTATCTTTGCTTCCACCCCATGTACCAGGTTAAATGGTGACTACCCAATGACCTTTTTAACTGTAGTCATATATGCCCACAATGCAAGTTGTAGTTTTGAATCCCATGCCTTCTTGTCCTTCTCAATCATTTATTTGATGATCTTCATAAAACTCTTGTTATTGGATTCTACCTATCCATTCCCTTGTGGGTGATAAGGAGATGAGTAAGAAATACATATACCATGTTTATTGCAAAAGTCAGTAAATTCTTCAGATTTGAAGCACATGGCATTGTTAGAAATAATTCTTTCAGGGAATCTGAATCTAATCAATATATTATTCATTAAGAAATAATTTACCACTTTTCTTGTTTCCATTCTAGTAGGAATTTCTTCTACCCACTTTGTAAAGTAATTTGTTGTAGCAAGGATCCAGGAGTGACCCCCACTTGAATTTTTTGATATCTCTCCAATAAAATCAATGACCCATTGTTGAAAAGGGGCCTGGATTGAAACTGGTCTAAGAGGAAGGATACCAATTTTTTTTAACTTACTAGTGAATCTTTGGTAGGCATCAAATTTCTTAACAAACCTATGACCATATTTGAACATAGTTGGCCACCAAAATCCTGCTCTTAGTATTTTTTGAGTAGTTGTTTTGGCCATGTAGTGACCTCCACATGCTCCCTTATGCATTTCAATCAAAAGGTCTTCTGCCTAATCTCCATCTACACATCTGAGTAACACACCCTATGGGATTCTCTGCCAAAGTTCACCATCAATAATAATATATTTGACAGCCTAAAACTTGAGATTTCTCCTTTCATTGTTGGGCATGCCTTCAAGGCATTGCATAGTCTACAGGTACTATACAATTCTTTTGTACCATCCATAGGTCTGCATGTCGCATATGGGTGCAAAATTCTCATGCTCAACTTGATTGATCTATTAGCTTCTAAATTGGTCTCAGCCATCAACTTAGCTAGACCCTGACCTCTCACTAGATTTGTAATCTAGATGTCAATATTGAACTCTTGGATCCTATTGTTCCACCTGCATCTCTGACACATGGTCTCCTATTGAGTGAAAATATCCTTAACTGTTGCACTTGGAACATATGCTACAATAGTCGCTCCAATTAGATATGGCGTAAAATTCTTAACATCCTTTACAAGGGCATATGCTTGCTTTTCTATCACATCATATTTGATCTCAGCATCCTACAAAGACTTGCTAGAGAATGCAAAAGGCTATTCAAAACCTTCATCATTCTTCTAAAACAATACCCCTGCCACTATATTAAATGAAGCAAAGGTGAATAGTTGAAATGGATTTGAACAATCAGGGGATTTGAGGATAGGTGCTTCTTTGATGGCATCCTTTATGGCTTGAAAAGCTTTGGTAGGCTCTTCTTTCCATGCTACCTTTTCTCCTTTCTTTAGCATTTTAGAAATAGGCCTAACAATTTTAGCAAAATTAGTAACAAATCTTCTCACAAAGTTAATTTTCCCGAAGAAAGATTGGATTCCTTTCATATTTCTAGGTAGTGGGATCTTATCTATTGCTATCACACGTTTAGGGTCAATCCTAACCCCATCCTTTGAGACAATATGATAGAGGACGAGATTGGAGGAATCACTTGCTAAATTCCTACTCTTGGTTTTTCCTCAATAGACCCCCTTGGTGCCTTGCTCCACCAAGCTAACCTATAGGTCCCTGCCTCTACCTAGGAACCCCTGGTTGACTGACCAATCCCTCTTCACCCTGGACTCTAAGATCTGCTCTGCCTCAAGCTGCTCTCGATTGGGTAGGGGTACATTACTGATGTCCTTGAAGATCTCATGACTGTTCTGAACCTCATCACTGACTGTGCCCTTATATTTGATCAAATCAGCAACGTTGAACACTGGAGATATACCCAAATCTGATGGAAGTTCCACCTTGTATGCATTTTTTTCATACTTAGCTATCACCTTGCATGGTCCTACCCGTTTCATTTGCAATTTGGTGGACATTCCCTTCTACAATCTGCATTTGTTGAGGTGATCCATCACATTATCACCCACCTAGAACTGCACATCTCTTCTTGTCTCATCAACTTTATCTTTCAACTTTTGTGTTGCTGCTGTGATTGTTTTCTTAACCTGCTCGTGAATCTCCTTCATGGTTTGAGTGAAGTCTTCTGCATGTCCACTCCTATTCTCCATTGTTCCAAGGTCTCTGAGCTCACAAATTCCTCTTGGGTGCATTTCGTACACAACTTCAAATGGACTTTTTCCTGTAGTTCTGTTCACACTACCATTATATGCATATTCAGCTTGGGAAATCACCATATCCTAGGTCTGTCCATATTCCTTTGTCAAGCACCTCAATAGGTTACCTAACACTCTGTTAACCACCTCTATTTGACCATCGGTCTGAGGATGGTAAGCTGATCCAAATGACAAATTAGTTCCCAATCTGCTCCACAATGTTTTCCAAAAATGACTCATGAACTTCACATCCCTGTCTGAGACAATGCTCAATGGCAATCCATGGATTCTCACAACTTCCCTGAAAAAGAGATGGGAAATATAGCTTGCATCGTGTGTGGTCTTGCAAGGAATAAAGTGACTCATCTTGCTAAATCTGTCCACAACTACAAAAACACTGTCAAAACCAGATTTAGTCTTGGGAAGACCCACCATAAAATCCATGCTCACATATTCCCATGGTCTATTCGGAATAGGCAAGGGCTGATATAACCCAGCATTGCTAGCTCCCCCTTTGGCTCTCATGCAAACAACACACTGTTCAACATACTTTCTGACATCTCGTGCTAACTTAGGCCAATAGTAAAACCTTTGTACCAGCTCTAAAGTTTTGTTAATTCCAAAATGCCCACTAAGACTGCCATTGTGTTTTTCTTGGATCATATTTTCTCTCATTGATCCTCTTGGGACACATAACAGGTTGCCCTTGAATAATAACCCATTTTGCAATGTATACTCAACATATTGACTGTGAAAATGATTTGCAAAATCTGAACATACCTTATAGGCTTATGAGAAATCTTCATCCTCACCATCGAGATCTTTAAAACTCTCCAATCCTATGCTTTTCAGCTGTATCTCTTGGATTGTCAACATCCTCCTACTTAATGCATCTGCCACTTTGTTTTGCTGTCCCTTCTTGTGCTTAATGGTAAATGTAAAGGCTTGAATGTACTCCATCCATTTCAAGTGTCTATTGCTTAACTTCTCTTGGGTATTGATGTAACTGAGTGCATGGTTATCTGTGAAAACCACAAACTCTTTGGGCAGCAAATAATGCCTCCATTTCCTAAGGGACTGCACTAAAGCATAAAGTTCCAGATCATAGGTGGAGTATTTTTTCTTAGATTCATTAAGTTTTTCACTAAAGAAGGCTACAGGCCTACCTTCTTGACTAAGGACACCTCCTACTGCTACTCCACTTGCATCACACTCAACTGTGAATAACTTATCAAAACTAGGCAACAAAAGTATAGGTTGGGTTGCTACCTCTTGTTTTAGCTTTTCAAACCCTTTATCAGCTTCTAAAGTCCACTTAAACTTTGTCTTCTGACCACCCTTGATTGTATTCTATGGTATTCTCCTTTCCATGATATACAACACCTCTATCATATTGCCATGGCCTGCCAAGAAGAAGATGGCATGCATCCATGGGTAGCACATCACAAATCAGCTTGTCTTTGTAGCCTCCTATTGAAAATTCCACTGTAACCTACTCATTCACTAAGACACTCTACCCTTTGTTCAACCATGTGACTTTGTAAGGATTGGCATGAGGTACCTTCTGCAATTTTAACTTATTTACTGCCTCCTCAGAGATGATATTGTCCGTAGAACCAGAATCTACAATAACCTTGCATACCTTTCCCAATATCTTGCACCTTGCTCTAAACAAAGCTCTCCTTTGCTTGGGTTCTTCCTTGACCAGTTGTCTGATCAACACTCTATTAAACATCAGATTTTCACCTACTTCTGATTCTATATGACTGATCTCAGGTGTCTTTACACTCATGGTGTCCTCTTGTGCATAAGCTACTCTTTTCTCATTGCTAGATGAAGCTTTCTCCAGGCATCTATAAGCTGGATGACCTAGTTGATTGCAGTTATAACATTTCATGGTGGCAAAGTAAGAGTTACCTCTGCCTGCTCCTCTTCCTATGTTTGAACCTTCTTGAGGTCCTCTTCCTCTATTAAATCCTCCTCTTGATGAGGTTTCACCTCCATGCTCAGTAAGCTTTGATTCACCATGGCTTCTTTGTTCATTACCTCTTCCTTGGTAACCTCCACGCTGTCCTCTTTGATCTCTGCCTCTTCCTCTGCCCTTAGAGGACTGGTCATGCTTCCTTTTATTCCTCTCTTCAATCTTGATAGCCAGCTGATAACATTGGTGGACTGTCTTGGGGCTGAGCAAAGCCATCTCTTCCTGTATATTCCACTTCAAACCGTTGAGGTATCTAGCCACTTTTAGGCTCTCATCTTCTGCCACATTTGATCTCAAACAAAGTTTCTGGAACTCTTCAGTGTAAGTGATGACATCTTGATCTTTTTGTCTTAAACTCTGCCTCTTCTTGTGGAGTTGGATCTCATAATCATCTGGCATATAGGCTTCTTTCACTTTTGCAACCATTCCTTTCCAGGTTGATATGGGCTGCTTGCCTTCTTTCTCCCTTTCGTTCTGAACAAATTTCCACCATGTTAAAGTTGATCCTCTCAACCTTGATTTTTCCACCTTCACCTTTTGTGCTTCAGTGACTCCATCACATTCGAAGTGATTCTCCATTCCATCTATCCAGCCCATTACCAAATCAGGATCCATCTTTCCATGGAATAGTGGTACACCCTCAAGTCCTTTTCCACTCAGAGCTTTTAATGCCTTCAAGAAAGGTTCCTCCTCGAGAACAGGGTCAGGTTCAGGGACTTTGTCTTCCTCTGCAACCTCTTCTTCTTTTGGCACTTTGCCTTCCAATTTCACCTTGTTCAGTGCTTCTTCAAGCTGTTCTATTCTTTCCTTTAGGGATTTGTTATCCTCTTCTTGCTCTTCAACCATCTTGGCTAACTGTGCATTTGTCACCATCTTGGGTGGTTCACTTGATTCAACTTCCTCTGACATATAAGCTGCTTTCCCAAATCTTTCACTGCTCTGATACCAATCTGATAGAGGACAGGATTGGAGGAATCACTTGCTAAATTCCTACTCTTGGTCTTTCCTCAATAGACCCCCTTGGTGCCTTGCTCCACCAAGCTAACCTATAGGTCTCTGCCTCTGCCTAGGAACCCCTGGTTGACTGACCAATCCCTCTTCTATCCACTTGATGTCCGTTTTCCAAACAAAACCTGGTGCTTCACCATGTTCTCTTCTTAGACCCTTAATCATCCCTAAAAGGCCTAATAGCCTCAAACTTCTTCAAGGTTCTTGCAGGGGTTTAAATTTGTTTCAAGAACTTCAAAATGACCAATCTAAGGTCCTTCTGCAACCACAATCCTCCAACTCTCCATCGCTTCCTCAAGCTTCCTTCCTAGGGCTTAAAAAAAAAATTGGTAGCCTTCCCAATTAGGTCTCTGAAATAGGGGTTTAATGCTTCCTCCTTCTAAACCCACCAAGAATTAAGGTTCTTTGGATTAGGATTGGTGATTTCCCTGCCCTTACCTCCAAGAATCCTGTGGTCTCAAGCCTGTTCAGGCTGTATGCTGTCCAGATACAAAAATGCATAAGATACTAGGGTTTCATTGGCTTTCTCAGGCTGATTCCGGACTGGTGAAAAGTTCTTCATTCAAACAGATTTATAAAGGCTCTTTCTTGGCACCATACAGAGCCAAGACACTCCCCTAAATCCTCAAAAATTAATTTCTTCAAAAGCTTCACTCCCCTGCAAGTTATTGAAATTTTACTTCAAGACTGCCCCAACTGGGCCTGCTCTGGCTCGCCTAGGGCATCCATCTGGTAGCCACCAAAGAACTCAAAATGACTCTTACATTTACATTATGTACAAAGAGGGAGTTTTTCCTTGTTTCCACAATTCCCATACTTCCTGGTACGGACAGGAAACAAAACTAAAACTCCATTTTCTGGACTTTATCAGTCAAAACAACAAATAGAGAAAAACATAATATTTTACAAAATAAATGAAAGCGATGAGTAGAACAGTTTAAAATATCAAAATAGAACTTCTATTTGACTCACTACATGCTGTGAACACTAATAAATGCTTCTTCAATTCATTTCTTTTTGCTGTCACACGCAAGAAATAGAAAATCAGCCTTTCCCAACAAAAATCACTGTTTTTTCTTTATTTTCATGAAAACTGCCAACATCAAAAGTTTCCAACCTCTTCCCAGGTTGAGAAAGAGTCTTTTTCATGCCTCCAAAACCGTTAGGTTTCATTAGGTTTCACGTTTTTAACCAAGAATGGCAAAAAAACACGCAGTTTGAAAACACAGTGTGTTTTCGAACTTTTTACAAAAACATAGGAAATGGCCACCAAAACATTTCCTAATTTATTCAACTTTTCCCAATGAACCAAAAAGGTTCCCAAACACAAACTAAAAGGTGCTAAAGACCCAGCATAACAAAACAAAATGATTTTAAAACAACACATCAAGAATGTGCTTGTAATTTTGGTTGGTGCTCCTGCACCACAATATGCCCTAATAACTTTCCTTCCTTAACCCCAAAAGCGTATTTCTTAGGGTTCAAAGAAATCCCATACTCCAAGGCTCTGAAAAATATTTTCTCCAAGTGAGAATAATGATCTTCTTACTTCTTATTGTGAGCAATCAATTCATCCTAATATATAGATAGGAAGAGGTCAATAAGATTTGCAAATGCCACATCCATGGCTCTTTGAAATGTTGCACCAGTATTGATTAGGCCAAATGACATTCTCACGTACACATAGGTTCCCCATGGTGTAGTGAATGTAGTCTTGTACTATTCAGTTTCTCTCACCATGACCTGATTATAACCTAAGAACCCATCCATCATTGAGAGCAGTTCACACCATGTCACCTTTTGCAACATAGCCTCCATGTTAGGCAGAGGGTAATTGTCTTTCAAGGATGATACATTTAGATTCTTGAAATATACACAAAGCCTTAGGTCCCCATTCTTTTTCCTGACTGGAACCAAGTTTGAAACCCATGAAGAATGCCTTCTAGGCTTAATAATCCTAGCATCTCTTAATTTTGTGAGTTCTTGCATTTTTCACTGCAATGTGGGATTTATGGGCCTATGCTTTGGCCTAAAAGGTTTTGCATCAGTCTTCAAAGGTATATCATGCTGAAATAGATCCTCCCTATAGTCCTTTAGGTCATCATATGACCACGCAAACACGTGTCTATACTTCCTCAATAGGGAAATCAACATGGTTCTGACATGAGGTTTCATCTTCATCCCTATGTACACCTTTTTAGGAGAATTCTCCATTCTAAGATTTATTTCTTCCAAATCTTCCCTATGGGAAGATGCTTGTTTAACATTTGATTTATTAGGACCATCAAATACCCTCTCTAATGCAACCAATCCTTTGGGAATCTTGTTGGTTTTCAATTGGATCACCTCATTCCCAAATAATGTTTCTTTTCCATCAACCTCCACCACTAATGAGCCAAAAAAAAATTCTTGGCTTTCATATTAATCAATACAGTGCAAAAATTGCAAATATCATTGTCATCATCAAATACTTGCCAGTTGTAGATATTGTCAGGCATTGCAGGCTGAGTTTGTACTTCTATTTTTGAAATTCCATCAAAGGTGACATCATCTAGTCTGGCAGTAATATTAGCTAACAAATCTGCCCTAAAATTCATTCCTCTTTCTATCCAATCTATGCTAAAAGAATCAAAGGCCTCAATAGTATCCAAAACTACATTCCTATATTGGTTAAGCCTTATATTTTTTGAAACAAATTTGGAACTAACTTGGGAAACCACTAATTCAGAATCTTCCAAGAGTTTTAACATCTTAATAGCATACTTTGAAGCTAACTTCAGACCAAGCAACAAAGCCTCATACTTGGCCACATTATTTGTACACGCAAATTTTAATAGAAAGGAGTACTTGAATGTTTTACCTTGTGGGGAGGTGAGAATAAATCTTGCACCCGAGCCCTCCTTGGAACAAGCTCCATAAAAATAAATGGTCCAAAGAGAATCTTGATGTGGTGCCTCCAAGACCTCCCTATAATTCAGTGCAGGCTGGACTTCTTCTTCTTGTTTCAATTCTTCAACCCGAAAAGTGTATAAACTAGTATCTACAAAATTGATTAGCGTTGGTTCTTTTGGCTCATCTACATATTCAATCATGTGGTGAATTATTGGTTCTCTAGCAATCTTAACATCCTTTTGGTCAATTGAGAAAGTGGCAAATGATAAATCATATTGTATACTTCCACCCATGGATGCACTCCATTTTCTTGACAATAACATCCCATAAGTTGGTTGAATGTCCACCACTGCGATACTCATAAACAAATCCTTCTCAAGGAAGGCTGCCAATTTGTATGGAACTCTATTAATTACTCTTATAATAGGCACCTCTCTCAAGTCCATAGCATAACACTTCCCATAAGTGGTATCAACCTTCAAACCCATTTATTCCATGATTTTTACTAGCATCACATTGTTTGAGGCCCTTGAATCTATCATGCAATTCCTAAGAAACTTCCCATCAATAATCAAGCTTAGAAAAAATGGATTGACTTGAATTGGGTTTGCAGTAACTGTAGTTCCCAAATATATTTCTAGATTTTCATTAATCACTGCTTCCACCTCAGCATTCTTCTCTCGACTTTTGCTTGATTAAGGTTGATCAATCACCATTTTATCCTTACCACCCATAGCAACACTATTGATGAGAGAAAATGTATTATACTTATGCTCGTCAATTCTCATCATTTCTAATAGTGGGACTATGACTTTAACCTGAGACAATACTTGGAGCATATCTATGAGAGAATACTTTGGTAACTTAGGGAGTATCCATTCCTTAGAAGCTACCTTGTCATCTTCTCTTTCAACCTTTTCAACATTTGGTTTCAAATCCTTGGCCTTCACAGCTTGAGAAACAAATTCACCATCAATATTAGCCTTACTTCCCTTCTTAGCCCAAATTCACATCTCCTTACCTTCTTTAGGTTTTGTCTCTTCTTTCTTATTTTCTATTTTAGTCCATTTATTTTCTTCATTTTTCTCCTTAATAAACATGCTACCAAGGTTACCCTAATTACCATTTACAATCCTATTTCTCAAATGAAGATTGCTTCTTTCTTGAGTAGCCAATGCAATTGTGAAATTTTCAATTTCTTTGTTTGAAGGTCTTCTCAAATAAATATTGTTTTACTCTTTAGGGTGTAAATAGTGCAGTCATTCTCTCTTTCTTCATCTAAAAATACTTGTTGATGGTAAGAACTCACCTCCTACCTTTGAACATCCACATCACTTCTATTAGGCTCATCATTAGAGGAGTATTCATCACAAGCAAAATCTGATTTGTTCATAAGCATGTTCACAATTTCATCATTAACATGAGGAGAA
Organism: Sequoia sempervirens; assembly: GCA_007258455.2. Taxonomy (NCBI): domain Eukaryota; kingdom Viridiplantae; phylum Streptophyta; class Pinopsida; order Cupressales; family Cupressaceae; genus Sequoia; species Sequoia sempervirens. The sequence continues at coordinate 14,417 of VDFB02104259.1, read as the reverse complement.
TCATAACCTCCTTGATCATCTGGTGACTCTTCTACTGATCTTGCAACAACACACTACTATGAAGAATGAGGCATTTGACATACTCCATACCATGGAAAGTATTTAGTGACATTTTTGGAATGCTTTTGCAAAGGATTAGGTGTGCTTTGAACATTTTTCTGATTATTGTTAACTGGCTTCCCATTGTGCCAGTTAGTATGGTAAGGGTAGTCCTGCAATCTTAGTGGCCTTTCATTTCTTTGGAATTGTGGCTTATAATTCTTTTCCGCCTTTTGCAACAAACTAAGAACTTGATCCAAATTATCATTAGGGGTTGTAGCTTTACCAACCTTTTCATATTGAGCTCTTGGATTCTTCAAGGGTTTAGGATCATCTCTCCTTACCACTTTACCTGATGCTCTCCTATTTTTTTCTATATAGACTGCCATTTTGTATGCTTCTCTCAGGTTCTATGGATTCTTATCTCTGAGTAGGTACCACATTTTTGAATCATATGCATTGCAGTATACCACTAGACATGCATTTCATTGGCCCTCAAATAACCAGGGACTTTATACATAGCCTTTTGGAACCTTACATTGAATTCAGTTGCCATTTCATTATGTCCCATTGTGATATTGTTGAAATAATTTAACCTAAATCTAATATCAGTTTGGTCTCCATACTATTCTCTGAAAACTCTATAGAAAGCATCCTTGGGATCAATGCTTGCATCAGGAAAGCTCTTGTACCAATCCCTAGCATCCTCAGTCAATGATTGTATAAAGTATTTCATAGCAAAATCATCATCCCACTACTCAAAATCTTCCACAAAACTTTGAAAGGCTTTCAAATGATCTTCACCACTAGGATCATTATTACCAATAAATTTGGGTACATGTTTTCTTGTATTTTCTGGGCCAAGATTTCAGTACCCCGAGATTTTTTCAAAACATAATTTCCTATATCTATTAGTATGCAATAATCTTCTTCCAAGGGATCCCTCTTCCTCATTTTGATTATCATGATTCCTTCTCCTCTCATAATTGTTTCCAGGCCTCCTTGGTTGGGAATAATATTGATCATGCTACTGGGTTCTCCTAGCCTTATTCTCTAGCTGTAAAGATGAATTAGAAGGATTAGCACTGGACAAAGGGTTTTCATTCACATGGGGACTTGAAGATAGTGTATTGGCTTGAGGGGTTTGAGTTTCAGGAACAACATCCTTTATGGTAGACTCTAGGAAACCTAGTTTCTACTTCATTTTAGTGTTTGCAGCTAGCAATTCCATTTCTTCCACTTTCTTTTGTAACTCCTCATTTTCTTTTATTAGCTTATCAGCTAATGAGATAGACTCATTTTGTTATGTGTCCTTCTTAAAAGAACCTCCCTCATTTATCTTTACCCCCCCATGGGCTTCTTTCCATTATCAACATTTTGGGAAGCATGATTTGTATTACTAAGAGGAGGGTTAACTGGGATGGAATCCTTCACAGCAGGGTTGGTCCATGAATTTACACAATAATCATCAGCATACGGAACTACAAGATCCCTCATTACAATCTCTTCAACAGTAGGACTAGTTGTCTAGGTAGGTTTAGTTGCTAACCTGTATAGTTCCTCCATTTTCTCAACTTTTATTTGTAACATATCTCTTTGAATCATGGCTTCTCTTATCCTCTTTTCTTTCTCTTCATCCATTTTCTTTCTATTTTCATCACATCTTAAGGATCTTTCTCCAAGCCATTTCATATCATTAAAAAATTCTTCCTCCTCTCGTGAAGTGGTATAAGCATTAGATGCTACTACAATCTCAACATGGTCAGGAACATTGTTATGGGAATATTCATCAAACCCAGTTAACAGATCTAGAGGAAGGGGAGTATGTGTATTAGAGGATGGGGTTAGATATCCTTCAGCTCTAGAACGACTAGCATTTACATTATCTCATTGTATTCTATCTCTATCCCTCCTCTGCATGGCTCTTAAGCCTTGGTCTGAGGGTTGCTCATTCACAACAAACTTCATTGTAACTTCTCCTATCTTAGGAGAAATTCTATCACTAAAATCTAACAAGTTTCTTTCATGTTCAAAATAAGAACTAGAATGAATATCATGTTCAAGATTTGGATGGGGAGTAGACTTACTTGTTCCTACCTCCATTAATTTTACCCATTTTCCATTAGTTTTCTTGGCGAGCTCTCCTTCTAGTTTCTGCTCTGGATGCTTCTTCATGTGGCCATGAGTTCCTTGCATTTTTTATTGAATCTTCTTCACCTTTTTCAACCTTTTCAATTTCTTTCTATTCTTTTTGTTTATGTCTTTGATATATTCAAATACCAACACGCACTGGTACAAATATTTCAGAGTCACCACCCAAATTGCTTGGAAATTTTTTGTAGCAATTGTGTTATAATTTATGCAAATTTCACAAGATCCTTGGAAACTCAAACAAACTTTGACAAATGTGAAATGCTTTTAAGTGAACTTTAAGCACAAGCCTCTTAATACATAAGAATGGAAGGAAAATTAACATAAAATTTGGTGGGACACTTGGTAATGACTCGAGTAATTGTTATTAGAAACTTCAAATAGATCAACTCTTTAGATAAACATGTCACAACCCCTATTTTTCAGTTAGTAATTTATAATTCAATAATCCTATTTTAATACATTTAATATTTAATTTAGTTGAATGATTATATTATTGGTACTTTTGAATGTTTAATTAAATTAATTAGTAGTGAAATAAATGTGCAAAAGAATAAAATAATTAATTATATTTTAAATAGAGAATTTATTTTTGCACATAAATGTTAATGCGTTGTAATTTAGAATAATTATTTTAAATTGTAAATAAATGTTACCTCTTTGCTAACCATTTTCAATAAATATTTAAATTGCATTAAAAGATATTATGTTATTATTTACTCAGAATAGATATTCAATTTTGCAATTAAAAGTGGTAATTTTTATTGATAGCTGAGGATAAATATTGTGCATGGAAAATAAACTTTATTCCTTTTATTTTCAAGATTAGGTTTTTGAGAAACTAAAAGAAATCTTTAAAATGGGGGAAATGATAACGAAAAGAGGCAATATATGGTTTCTTGATCTTTATCTTCTCTGCAAGAAATATAACTAAAAAATGGTGTGTTAGATAGAAGGACTCTAGAATACAGTAAATTTATAATGGTGAAAAGAAGAGGGAAAAGAACAATAGAAGAATAAATAAGAAGAAAGGAAAAGTTCTACAGAAAGTGATTTCTAGGAAGGCGAGAGCGAGAAAAGAGAAGAAGAAGGGAAACTCAAATTGAAGACAATTTCCAAGTTTCTAAATCCTTTCCTATGTATTTTAATTTCAAATGTAAAAATTGATAAATGCCTATGGAAAAATTTACTTCTCTTTTAAAAACCTTCGAATGATCTATTCACTGTAGCAATTCAGTTTCTTGGTTGTACAAATTCGTATTTCTTTTCTTGGTTGTTCTACTCTTTTTATATAAAATTATATATATTTATATAAACACTTATAAATATATATAAATAACATTATATTTGAATTTGTTATCTGTTGCTGTAAAATTGGGAATTGAGCTTTAAATACTAGATCAATTATGACAAATTTCCCTTTTAAATTGAATACATGCTCCTAGGGTGCAATATTACTGCATATATATATATATATATATATATATATGTATCCTATTATTTTGGACAATTTTATGAATTAAAAAGTATTGTAGCAAGTTGTATCAGAAAATCTCTGGATTGTTTTTTTTAGAGTAATATATATATATTGTTTATTGCATGGTAGGGGAAGGCATTTAAGCCATCCCCAGCCCACACAACCCCATAGGGGGGAATGGTTTCCAATGGGGGGCAGCCAACCCTCCATAGGCCGCAACCTGTGGAGTGGGCATTTCCCACCATAGGTAGCACACCCCATGGGGGGTGTCGTGGCAGCCACAAGCATTTGCTTTAAAAATATGCGAACGTCCTCTGTGTTTTACTTTGATTTGGGGTAACTTTCTTTTAATAACCGCAAATATATGTGTATACTTAAATATATATATATATATATGCATGTATGTATATATATTATGTGTGAATATATGTTTTATATAAATATATTTAGACGTATATTCAAATGAGTATGGGTATATATTGCTATTTACCAATCATGTTGGTGCTGGAAAATTCAATGATAAATTGCTTATGTGTGTGTGTGTGTGTGTGTGTGTGTGTGTGTGTGTGTGTGTGTGTGTGTGTATTTGTGTATGTATTTATATGGTTCATGTTGTGAATTAGAGCACTACAACATTTTAAAGTAAATATTTTACATGGCTGAAGTTGTATTTATTACTTCGTTGTAAGTGTGATTTCTTGAAGTGTCTATAAGTATATATATACACATATTTAATTAAATATCTGCATATGTCTTTCTGTTTAAAAAGGACATATTGTAAGTTACTTCAGCTATAAATGTAAATTTCTGCATATCTATATATATATATATATGTAGAGAAAATAATACAAATACAATAAGTGTGAGAGCAAGATTTAAAACTTGAAAATAAAAGATGTAGAAATCTGATTTTCCATAATAAATATTTATGTTTAAAGTAGATATATTTCTGTAATGGATTGTTTTACCTATGAGCAACTGTTCAAATATGTAAATATATATGCATATGTGAATACGAATATGGGAAAAACTTTACTTCCTAATATATATAATTCAGATTAGTGAATGTTTCTTTTAAAATCATATAACTCCATTAATTTTAGATTAAATCATTGAATTAGAAATAGAATATTGGCTACCTTGAGAGAAAGAACACACTTTCTTATAAAAAAATTTATGCATTATGTGAATTGGGTAAGTTTTGTTCATTCAAAATGTATACATTTATGCTTGAAAGTAATTTTTTTACAAATGTCATGCAAATATATTATTTTTAGATTGAACTATTTAATTTGGAAATGGCTTATTGGATACTTTGAAAAGAAAATAAGAAGTTACACATTTGTATTTAATTACCTATATCCATTGAAATGTTAGAGGGTGGATTAAACTGAGTCAAAAGTGAGATATAGAAACCAAAATATAATTTATTTCTTGTGAGTATTTCTCTTATGAATATGGAATTTGAGACATTTTATAACATTGGATCTATATATATAGAATTAGATTGCAATTCACCTATGCATATTATATATTGTGAATCAATTGTGAATTTTATAAAAAGATAGATAAATGTTGAATCATACCTTACCATATATTAAAGTTTAGGTTCAATGATGACACTCTTCTCATGCATTATGGTTTATCTCACTTAGTTGATCTTGAGATTTATTGCATAAGAATGTATACTCATATATATTCATTAGCTTATATATGTATTCTCATACATACATGAGCTATACCTTCTAAATTCCTTTATAGTATTATTCTCTTATTAATAAAACCTCTAGGAATCATTGAGTTTATAAGTAAACATTCTAGTTATAATTACATAGGCATGTATGCATTCTAGCAGGACTAGGATTACTTTCATGAAGCTTTACATGATTGGTTATGTTTGTCAGTTTACTTGTGTGATATTTGAGAGGTCGTTGGAAGTAGAATTGTCTTATTTACAAATACTTGGGAGTGATTCATGATAGTGTTGGCATTACCTTAATTTCCTATGCAAGGATGATGCATTGGTGAAACTTGAAAATGTTACTTGTAGATTCATGTGACTTGTCAAACTTCAATATGTTCCTTGTGATATAGAAATATGTAATGAATGGTCAAATCAATGAGATAGTATGATCATTTCCCATGAGGTATCTTGTAACCAATGAGACTTTGTAGCCAGTAAGGCTCTACCAGTGAGGCACTTTTTTGAGTGTTTTTTCATCCCTACGAGGGTTTTCCACTCATGAAAATATATGTGTTATGGTTTCTTTGTGGATGCACTTATGATATTGCTATTTCCTTAATTTTCATTTTAGTATTTGAATTTACATGGCTAAATCTAATGAAGGAACTGCCTTGTTTTAATATAATTTGATTCATTGATGTATGTTATTCCATTTGATTATAGTGATGAAAGTAATTTAATCATTTCGGGAACTTAAGGATATAATTATTATATGTGTTTTTCCGGTCCTTACAAAAAATCACCATATATTATAGTGATCTTTGATAAGGCACTCTAGAGAACAAACATTTACCAAACTTACATCCCCAACAGAGTTGCCAATTTGTTGGTTGTGTTTAAAGAACCAATCAAATCTCACCAAGTACCTATGAGCTTTCCAAATTGAATTCTCGAATACTTGAGAGATAATTGGCCAACGAACAAGTAGAAACTAGAATGCTTCTTCTCCTACACTTTGGGCTCTTTAAGACTTGGGAGGGTGTTCCCACAATGTATCTCTTACAACCTTGCTACACAATTAACAAATACATTCTCATTCCAATGCTAAATCAATGAAATCTTTAAAGAAACTAGCAATTTCTTTGAAATACCACACTTCTAAAGTTGAGAATTCATACAACACCAACCACAAAAAAAGGTAGATTGATTAAAATATTATTTATGAATGTTGTTCTCAAATTGGATAACTAGAACCATGGGAAATGCATGCAATACTTAAGATCGATGCCATATCTCTGGGTTAGAAGTCAAAACATAGAAAATTAAATTGTAAGGTGAATTTAATCCTAAACATCCATGATCTACGTGAGATTTCCTTGCAATTCACATATTAATACTCAGAATTTACCACTAATTATCATATCCACTACACAAGCATACAAATTCATGATTTAACCAAAGCATTTTAACTTATCCATTGAATCAGAGCCTAAATTAAAACATACATCAAAGCATAGTGACAATGAAGATTAATGAAATGATCCTTGATCGTATTTTCATTAATAATTCAGATACAATGTATAACTAGAGAGATGATAAACTCAAGGGATTTGCATTATTGTTTAGATATATTCAGGAACCATACAATTGAAAAAATTCACTTGCTAGACTCAAAACTTAAGATACGGACTTCAAATATGTTCTCTATGTGTTCACAATTTGCATAATTTGAATCTAGAATTCAATAAGAGACTCATACTAATGGCCCCAAATTCCATTTCATGAGAACAAGGGAGAAAAAAAAGCTTCAGGATAAAAAGTACACATGTCACATTTTAATTAGACCACTACAACACATTCCCTTTTACAATTATATTTACACTTTGAATTGGAGGGAACCTTCATGAGACAAAGATTATTCATTTGCTGAAGAAAATAGAACCACCTTCCAAAAGGAATTTGTTTGGAAATGAATAATCTTCTAACCATTGTATCATATTCATTCCATCAAGAAAAATGACAAAATTGTGTAAAGATGGGAAAGGTGAACAAACATCCAAGTCAACATTAGCATCAATCCAAGTCATCACTAGTCAACACCTATTTGTTATACCTTGAATAAGGAGAAACATATCTTTACGCATTTTAATTTCTAAGGCCAGAACTATACTGTACTTGACCAAGTATATGTATTCTCCATCCCTGTATTCACAAATCTAATTCATCAATAAATATTCTCTTCCACTGCTCATATTTTGCATCAGATGACTAATTGAAATCAATGATTTCATCCATCTTCTTCCTATATTGAGAGTACTTTGTCATTACTAAATTAGATTCCTTATCGAAGTCCTCTAGAAAGTTAATGATGGACAATTTCTCCAAAGCATCTTTCAGTATATCAATGTCAACCTTCTCACAAGTAAGATTTGCTTGAGAAAAAATTGCAGTGTCCAACTGATTCTTCCACATTTGTATGGGTTTTACCTCATCATAGGTATGCTAAATATGAGGCAGCAATGTCAAATCTACCTCTTCAAACTTGGCCTTCAATTCCCTTAATTTCTTGTCTAATAGGGTAGCATACCCTTGAAAATTTTGTTCCTTAACCTCACTAAAAAATTTATAAGTTGGGAGCACCTTTGGATATCTATCCTCCTATTTCCTAGCCCCAATTTCCATGAACCTCAAATTCTCAGCCCTTGAAATCCATTTATCTAGGATTGGGGTAGCCAATTCCTTATCCCTCTAAGATAACTTTATCACTCACAACATCAAAGAATAATTTTCATGAATGCTATTAACTTTCCTTGAATATTTTTATTTAGATGCTTCAAAATAGTGAGAACAATCTTGGAATTGTTCTCATACATTGTGTCCTACACTTGTTCAAGCAGTTTCTTGTATACCTCAATTTGCAGAAGTAGTTTCTCCCTCATAGGCTCATTGGATGGAGTTGCACTTGATGTGCTTGGCTCCTCTACTACAATCGACTCTTGACCCATATTGTAAGGCATAATTGAAAATTATTTCTCAGGTGGAGGAGGAGGTGATTGAGGATGAGTCATAGGAGAAGTGGAAGCAACATGACTCGAGCTAGTTGGTCCTTGAGACCTTAATATTTCCATTTGTTGTTTCCATAATGCTAGCTCTATTTCAAGTTCAACAACCTTTCACTGACTCTTATTATATTCATCAATTAGCTCATTATACTTACTTCTATGCATGTCTCTATCTTTAGTAAGGATCTCAATTATTGCTTTTGTGAGCTTAGCAATGTTTATGGTCATTTCAGCTGCTTCCAATGCTAGATTATCTGAAACTCTTTTTATAATCAGTTTTCCACTAAAGTCAATCGATTATGCAACTTTGGGCTTCCTAGAACCAAGAGAAATGACTATATAGCCAAAGCATCCCACTCTTGACTAAAAGAATACCCTTAAAGTGCTAATTTGTATTTTTCTTTAGTTTGGAATAGAGGCTTTTCAGCTCTCCTTACAATGTCAAGTACAACTACATTGGCTATCCCATTCAGGTAATAGTAAAACACCACTCTTTTGCACAAGTGCCCTTCCTTCCTCAGTTGTGATATTTTGAAATTGTTTCCTCATTTCCTTCCTCACATTATCTTGGAAAATTCTTTCAAGTAATTCAGGATGTAATCTTCTCTCATTGGCAACCCTCTCTACATACTCTCAAGCTTTTTCTCTCCATAAAAAATCTTTGAATAATGTTGTTTCAATAAATGAGTCATCCTCCATGAATTCCCTACAAGCCTCCTATCGTATGTCATCAATATTACTCAAGCCACTTATTTTTTCCTTTCCTAACCTTAAGTTTCTTCCTCCAGAGCTTGATGCAACTTCCCTTGGGGGAAAAGGCATCCCTTGCTGCATATCTTTAGGTGTTATCAAAATTTCATTTTCATCAGTATCAAGGTAATCAACTACCCCACTCACCTCAACCCTTTTGTCTTTTAATTAGTGGCTGGTCTAATGGAGGAGAACCTCTTGGAGGAGAATCAACATCAACTATAATAGGTGAAGGCTATCTAGGAACTGGTCTCTTAGGAGAAGTTGCTTTTGATCCTTCTGATATAGTAGGGGTTGGGAAAGATTTGTTGTTTCTTTACCTTCTCCTTCCTCCTAGAATAAACTCTAACTATTGGCTCTGGTTGGTATGATGGTATTTCCCCGAATACTAGGATCTTGTTCAACTACCTTTGATTTCCCTTTATCTGTCACTAAACATTCTACCCTGAAGATACCCACTATGTTCTCAAATTTATCAAGAACATACATAATTCTATTCAATTCACCCTTAATGTTGGGAATTGGGTCATAACTAGGGTCTGTCTTTCTATCTTGCTCCATCATTTTATTGAAAGAAATATACTTTGTTTTCCTTTCCTCTTGCTCTTCAAATTTCATGATGTTCTTGATAACATCTTTAGGGTAGTAGAAGTTATGAACAAATGTACCTAGTTTAATTCTTTCCTTTACTACAACAATGAAACCCTCAAGATCATGGTTTCTAGGGTGCACTGTTCTCAATTTTTAGGGTCCTAGGATCTTATCAAAGGCCTTCCATCCTCCCTTAACCATCACAAAATCTAAAAATGTTTTCCACTCAAGGAAGAATGAACCCTTCTTTTTATGTTCAAGCAAATGTACCATTTTTGCACCTCCTAGTTGTCTCATTATTTCTATAAATCCAATCCTTAGTGGCACATCTCTTGGTAGCACGAAAGGATAAATGTTTGTACCATATACCCTGAATACTGTTGTATCTAAATATGGGATGATGTCTCCCCAATTATGAGTTATCTTCAATTCTTTCCTCCTCTCCATGGGCCTTAAGAAATCATGAATTTCTTTTGGGATCCTTGGTGGATCAAGAATCAAGAATCTCCTCAATTTGGAGGCAAAAACATTATGGAAGATCACATAATTAAATTTTTGGTTGAATCCTTGTCTAGAATTTAGGTCCAACACTGGACAGGCAGCTCAAGATCACCATTTGTCTTCTTCAATGACATATATTTTCCAAAGTTCCTCTCTCCCTTATATAAAAACATGTGCATCAAAAGGGAGTGCCACCAGAATTTGACCTAGTTCTTCCCTTCCCTAAGAGCAATCAAGCCCTTATGCATATGCTCTGCCAAATAGGTAGCATAATCATAAACTACATTGAAAGTTGCATGCTAAATGTTTGCTACCATGTACATGTATTCCCTTGGTATGGTGTTTGGTGGATCGAAGCCAATAATTTGGCACAAGGAGTAGAAAATCTTCTTGAAGCAGTTGTAAAAGTACTTCATAGGAAAAGGTTCTTTCTCATCTCTATAAATCATTATCTATTTTCTATTCTTTCCATATCCTATTGTGGCAATTTGCATTGGAAACATTGTGGTTCTAAAAAAAACCTTGGTATTCTCATATTCCTTCCTAAAGGAATCAAGGTCAATAGGGATCATATCTTGGTTCCACTCATGCAATTTAAAAATTTCTACAATCTCTTCCCTAGTGATCTTGACCATCTTAGCACCATTAGATGCCCTAACTATTCTAGAAACAGGGTCATATCCTGTTGCAATTTCCCTCAGCAGGTCTACATCCATATACATGTTTGGGACTGGTAGATTCCCTATGCCTAATCTCCAAGTGTTGCAAGTGGGTTCTACACAGTTCATGTTTCCAAACCAGTTCTTCAACATTTTCCATCCAGTGAAAGGAAATTCAACATCCTTGATACAATGTTGTTTATCTAGTAACCCTTCATGAATCTTAGGGCCATATTATATTACTACTCCTTCAACCCTCTTGTTAATTGAGGGTTTGAGTTGATCAATAATGTCCTGAGAAAGTGGCCTAGTTGTAGTTTCAGAACTAGACCCTTGTGTCTTGAGAGCCATGGATAACTCTAGGTAGGTTCAAAATAAATTGGGGTTTCAACACAGAGAGGCTCAAAACCTAGTTCTTTCAACTAAATCCTAGGGTACAATTGGAAGATGCGATTTTTAACAAGTTTGGCAGAAAACTACAATTTATGCACAATTTTAAAACATAATAAAGTAACTAAAGCATGTAGGCCAATCCAATTGGGAGAAAAATAGTCAAAACTTCCCCTAATTCAAGATTATTTAAGTAAAGCATAGGATATAGCTTTAGTTGTACTCATGGATTTTTTTTATTTGCAAGAAACCCTAACTTGTTCGCATTGCAATCTAAAAAACTTTGATCAATCTCCCAGGTGCTCTGCATTTACTTGTAATCTTCAATTATGTGAGAAAATCAATTTTTATGTGCCTTTATGACCAAATTATGGGGGATGTGAATGTCTTGTCTACCATTACTGCTCACTCATGCGAAGCAAAATGAATCTGATTTCGTGTATTTGATTTTAAATAGTAGCCATTGATCTTCCTCTGAGATGGCACATTGAACGATTCAGATTGAGTCAACATGATTTGAATTTATGTTGCCATCGTTCAATAATTCATCAACCAATGAAAACGTGTTGGCTAGATGCCACATCATTCCTTCCTATGGGATCCACTCCTTCCTCCAAGCAGATGAAAAAATCCACATGTCATTCAATCACAGACCTCACAAGTCTCCGGAAAACATTATTTTAATCTTGTGAGATGAGTGATGAATAGTTAAGATTTAGTCTCGACATTGCATATCAACTGCTGATCTTAGAACCATTAAGCATCAGGTGTTTGAATTGTATACTAGGCCCCACCTCAGTGAGTACACGCATCAAGAAATTGCAAACCTTGCAACATCTTGAAAACCATTATTTTAATCCTGCGAGGTATTTGAGCAATAGCTGGGATTTGATCTCTAGATTCGGCGGGAAGGATTTTTGCACATGCAAATAAAGTTAGTCATAATATGGGGACCCAACTAGGTCAACAAGATTATGATCCTCAAGGAAAATACTTAGACTTAAACCCATTTGATATAAAATAATTCCTCCCGACAAGAAAAATTTAAAACAATGATATAGCATTGGGTGATCGACAAACCTAGGAAAAAGGGTTGGTAAAGGTATGTTTCTGATGACTTAAGTTGCAACTTAGGTAACCAGTGACCTGGTGAAATAGGTCAACAAAAGATTAAAACACCCAAGGTTTAAGACTTAATAAATTAGAGAGAAAAGTTATAGAGCTAAAACCTTAAACCCTACCCTTGGGGACAGATGCAACAGAACGTTATAGGACATAGTGTAATACCCCTCATGTTGTTGTTTGGACTGGTTATCTTTCTATGTTTTTGCTTGATACTATCTGGCTTTGATAGTTACTGTTATTGTTTGGATTGGTGGATTGGATAGTTTAGACTGCTTGATGACTATGCTACTTTAGTTGATGACATGCATATTATGATATGACATTATGGTTACATTATGGTTTGGTGATGTTTAATTTGATTTCAGTAGTATATTGTGATGCAGTGAATTAATAATCATTTTATGATAATATGATGTGATCAGTTAGTTTAGCAATGTTATTTTATACTTCATGTTGTAATTGTAATTATAGCTTTGGTGAGGGGACAATGTAGCACCACTCATTTGTGAGTGCCCTGCTACGCTGCGATTCCTTCTCATGATGTGATGTTTTGATTATATATATATACATGTTGTACACAACCTTGTTTGTATGCAGGAATTACAAGAACAGAGTCTCGATTACACCTGCTTCGGCAAGACAGGGTGAGCATCAATTTAACCCAACGGGCATGAAGTTGAAACAGAGATGACAAGGAAGTCACCCCATCCCATGTTTGTCAAACCGTCTTATGTTTAGTGGTATTGTGCGTCTTTGACCTTTGCCATTTTACATTTTATTGAAGTGTTTTTGTGTGAGTGTACTTTTGATATTTATTTTACGTTGGTGTTTAGTATGATGTAATTTAAATAATTAAATGATGTTAATAAATGTTGATAATAGTGTTGGAATAGTTTGTATTAAAATATAAAAGTCTTATATTAAAAGTCATATAATTATTAAAGATAAATAAATGGAAATGTGTAAATTAAATTATTTAAAATTGATATTTTGATAATTTAATAAAAATAACATGTTGAGGATAATTAATGAAATAAATTAATTAAATAAATTAAATTGTGTGAATTACAAGTAAAACTTGCAAAATCAAAATTTAAACAAAAAGTGTTGTTAAATAGAAAAAAGTCAAAAAAAGAAGGAAAAGAAGAAAAGAGCCAATGAATGTTGAGTTTTGGCTGAAAAGTTGGGAATGAAATTAGAAAACTTCTTTTAATTTTGATTTATGGAGTTTTCGAAAAAGAAGAAAATATATTATTATTTAATAGTAAAATTGTGAGATTTTAATTCATGAGAATTGACAGAAGCTTCAAAATATAGGAGTTCTGGAAATTGGATCCTTTGGGTTTTCTCTGTAGAATTTATTTATTCATTGTTTTGGAAGAGAGGTTTTTCTGGATAATATTTTAGAGTAGATAATTTAGCGAGGAAATCTGGTGGAGAAGTTCTGAAGAAAGAAAGGGGATCTCTTCGAAAGGCTATTTGGATCAAGCAAAGCTTCATCAAATTTTCAACAGGCGCAGAACTCCAGGTTCCATTTTCTTATTTCTTTAGTTTTCTCATTCTAAAAATAAAATAAAAATAAATAGATAAATATGTTTCTATGAAAGAAAATTCTTCTAGGATTTTTTTGAAATTTTCTGAGTTGCAAACAAACAAAAGAAATTCTTTTGGGTTTTAAAAATGTTCATTATCTTTATAATTCTGTTGTGGAAAAGATCAATCTTCCTTTTTAAATAAATGGATTTTTTTGGATATATATATATACACTTTTGAAAAGATGTATATACATATACACACACACACACACACACACATATATATATATATATCATATATTTGTACAGTGATCTATTGCAGAATAGATTATATTCAGTTTGATATATATATATATATTTATATATTTATATATATATACAAAGTATATATATAGATATATATATATACAAAGTATATATATAGATATATATATACAAAGTATATATATATAT
>VDFB02104258.1:0-21554 GCA_007258455.2 Sequoia sempervirens | reverse complement strand
AAATAATTTTGAAATGTTGAAGCTGAAGATGGAGGATCTATTGATAGATCGAGATTTGTGGGATGCTATTGATGAGAATGTTTCAAGGTCTGTAGATCATACTTAGTCTGCTCAATATGATGTTATGGACCATAAAGCCAAGGGTCTAATCAGATTGTGTTTGATAGACTCTATTTTAATTAATGTCCATGAGGAGACCTTTGCACATAAAATATGGAAGAAGCTTGGTGAGATGTATCAAGCCAAATCTTTAGTGAACAAAATTTTCTTGAGGAAGAAATTGTATTCCTTGAGAATGGAAGAGGGTGGACGAATCACAGACCACCTAGAAGCATTCAATATGTTGATGGCTCAATTGGCATCCGTTGGTTTTAAAATGGATGAGGAGGAGAAATGTCAGATCTTTCTTTGTTCTTTTCCTGATTCGTGGGATTCTCTTGTTATGGCTATTGGGAGTACTTTTGATATTTTGAAGATTGAAGATGTGATGGGTTCTTTTCTTTTTGAAGAGATGAGGAGGAAGGTATCCATCACTGCCAAGGAGGCCCTAAATGTTCATGGAAGACCTAAGGAAAAAGGCAAGAAGAATGAGAAGCTTGACAAATCCAAGTCCAGGGGGAGATCTAAATCTCCTAGAAAGTCCAAAGTTATTTGTTGGAACTATGGTAAGCCTGGACATGTTCGTAAGGAATGCAAAGAATAAAAGAAGAAGAAAAAGAAGAAACTTGATTTTGATTTTGAGTCCGAGAAGGAAGATGGTGACACATTCATTGCAGCTTTGGCAACTCGTGCAGGTAATGATGCATGGTTAATTAACTCGGGTGCATCTTTCCGCATGACCTTTAATAGAGATTGTTTTCTAAATATGAATAATTTGATGGAGGTAAAGCGTACTTGGGTGATGATTCTCATTTAGAAATTGTTGGTTGTGGTAAAGTTAAAATTAGATTTCTTGATGGTAGAATACAAAGAATTAATGGTGTGTTACATAGCTTTGGATTAGCATGAAATTTGTTATCTATAAGCAAACCAATAGATGTGGGTATGTAGGTAGTATCTTCTAATGTAGGATGCAAGATGGTTAGAGGTTCTATGGTGATTGCTAGAGGTGTTAAATATGGCACATTGTATAAGCTTGATGCATGCACTGTTGAGTGCAATAGTACTTCTGTGAAAAACAAGTTTGTGGAAGAAGTGAGGGTTTCACCTTTAGTAAATGGCCATGGATTTTGGGTACCCAAGGGTTCTCTTTCTTCTCAGACAAAGCTACCTGTAGAGAAAAATATGTTATGGCACCAAAGACTTGGCCACATTGGAGAAAAGGGTCTAAGGACCTTGAAAAATAAAAACCTTCTTGAAGGTTTGTCTGATTGTAATCTTGAATTTGATTTCTGTGAATTGTATTTATGGAAAACAAAACTGCATTCAATTTTACTCGAGTTCTCATAAATCTTGTGGTGTAGTGGATCTTATTCATTCTGATGTGTTTGGTCCTGTAGATGTTCCTTCATTTGGTAAATCCACATACTATGTTTCATTTATTGATGATTATAGTAGAAGGACATGGGTATATTTTCTAAAGAGTAAATTTGAAGTTTTCAGTCGATTTAAGGAATTTAAAGCAATGGTTGAGTTGCAAACTGTAAAGAAAATAAAATGTTTGAGGACTGATAATGGCGGTGAATTTTTCTCTAATTATTTTGATAGATTATGTAAAGACTGTGGTATTCATAGAAAAATTACAACTCCATATTCTCCACAACATAATGGAGTTGCAGAAAGAATGAATAGGGCACTGATGGAGAAGGCTAGGAGTATGTTAAGTGGTGCTGGCCTAGAACAAAAGTTTTGGAATGAAGCTATTACCACTGATTGTTACCTAATTAGCAGTCTCCTACATCAACTCTTGTTGATAAGACACCTATAGAGGCAAAGTAAACAAGAAGATGTGATTCAATTTCCTTTTACACTTGAGAAAGTTGAATTGAGGCCCAAGGATAGATAAGAAGTTGAGGAGAGCTCATCTAGATCTAGATCTTCTGAAGAGGAGGAAGAACCTCCAACTCAACTTGTTCATAGATCTACAAGGAATAGACAACCACCTAAAAGGTATACACATGATGGTTGAAGATGTATTTTTTCTTTGAATACTAACATCATGGATGAACCCAAATCGGTAGAAGAGGCATTAGGTATGAATAATACATAATCCTAGCAGAATGATATGGATGAAGAAATGGCACCTTTGAAAAATAATGATATGTGGGATCTTGTACCATTTCCTTAAGGATGGAAACCTATTGGTTGCAAATAGGTGTTCAAGAAAAAGATTGGTTCAGATGGAGGTATTGAGAAGTACAAAGCAAGGTTGGTTGTGAAAGGTTACTCTCAAGTTAAGGGTGTTGATTATGGTAAGATATTCTCTCCTATTGCAAAAATGGCATCAATTAGATTTTTTCTTGCTATTGCTGCTACTTATGATTAAGAGGTTGAGCAAATGGATGTGAAAACTTCTTTCCTTCATGGTGACTTGAAGGAGGATATTTATATGATACAGCCAAAGCACTACGTGGTGAAAGGTAAAAGTAAATTGGTTTGCAAATTGAAGAAATCTTTGTATGGCTTAAAACAAAGTCCTAGGATGTGGTACAAGAAATTTGATACATATGTGTTGAGTTTGGGATTTGAGCATTCTAAATCAGATCATTGTGTTTATTATAAAACTGATGGTGATCATTTTTTGTTTATTGCATTATATGTTGATGATATGTTATTTATTGGCAAAGGGAAAGGTAGAACTAAAATCTCAACTTGCTGCTAAATTTGAAATGAAAGATCTTGGTGCAGCTAGACACATTCTTGGGATGGAAATTAAAAGAGATGGAGTGAACAAAAAGCTATGGATTGGCCAAAGTAAGTATTTCAATTAAATTTTACAAATATTTAACATGTCGGATTGTAGACCATTGTGTGTTCCCCTTTCTGTTGGAACAAAGTTATCTATTTCAAATTGTCCAACATCTCCATCAAAGATGGAAGAAATGAGCATAGTTCCTTACCAGAGTGCAGTTGGAAGTTTGATGTATGTTATGGTTTGTACTAGAGCAGACATTTCCCAAGCAATGGGAGTTCTTTCTAGATATATGTCTAATCCTAGTAGAGTTCATTGGGATGCAGTTAAAAGGGTCTTCAGATATTTGTGTGGTACCTCAAATTATTCCTTGTGTTATCATAGTAATTTGACTGAAGATGAGATTTCCCTTGATATTCATGGTTACATGGATTTAGACTGGGCAGGTGATATTGATAGTAGACAATCCACCAATGCTTATGTGTTTACTTTATTTGGTGGTGCAATCAGTTGGATGAGTAGGTGACATGATGTAGTTTCTTTGTCCACTACTGAAGCAGAGTCTATGGCAACTACTCATGCTTGTAAAGGAGCCATTTTTCTTAAGATACTATGCTCAGATATTCGAATAAAACAAAGTGTATTGATAATTTATTGCGACAGTCATAGTGTGATATGTCTAGCCAATAACCCGACATTTCATGCTAGTACCAAGCACATTGATGTACATTATCATTTTTTTGAGATATGGTTGAAGATGGTAGGGTGAAGCTGGTTAAGGAAGAGACTTTGATGAATGTTGTTGATTCTTTACCTAATCCTGTGAGCACAGAGAAGTTCAAATGGTGTTTAGAGATTATGGAACTTTCAGCCCCTAGCAATTAAGAGACAATGTTTACTCCCTCCCATTGCTCTTGCAAGGTGTTCAAAAAGTAGGAGATTTGTTGGGAAAATGTGTCTCAACCTTGCAATTATATAACAATTTATTGTTGATAGGATGCATATATATATTTCCTAGTTACATCGATAGGTGTATACAATGGCATAAGGGTGGGGGGAGAGTGGGATGCATGTAAACATTTTTTTGTTAACTTTTTTAGGAAACTTTTAAAATGGCCGACAAAGATTAGATAAATGATACATTGTAAATCTAGACTGTTAATCATTAGGTTTTTGGATCTAATGGTGAATATTTTGTTGGCCTGTATTGTCCTAGAATGTAATCCTATTTTATGAGGGAGTTGCATTATGGTTGTGGTAGAGAGAGATGGTGATGTATTCTGAGAGTCTCATAGCAGTCATGTTGTCTCTTGATCTCTGAGTGGTTATACTCCTGTGAGAAGCTTTCTCTGCAAGTATATTGTAATCTTTGTGACTTACTAAATAATATATTGGGCAATTTTTGAAGTGTGGGGTTTTTCTCTTGAAAGGGTTTTCCCCATGTAAATCATTGTGTCATGGTATGCATAATATTTGTGTTTATTTCTATTTAAGTTTCTATAACTGTTAAAGATTTGTAAATTTTTTGCATTATTGTCCTCTCAAGATTAGTGTAGGAAGTTGTTCCGCTACCTTAGCTTCCTTACACAAATAACCGATTACCTCTAAACAACATACCCTCTTGAACTAAATAGTCCAACCACTTTGTTCTATCAACTGAAACAGAATCCTTACATGCTCTCCACGCCTCTCCAAAATCGGGATCTTCTTTATACAACTCCTTCAATTCATTGAATCCAACTTCCACCCACATTTCAATTTGCAAACTTTATCTTCTATTCAATGCATCTACAACTCTATTAGAATTCCCACTCTTATGTTTCAAAAAAATGTATAACTTTGCAAAAAATTTACCCATTTCATGTGCCTTTGATTTAACTTCCCTTGACTATTCAAATATTGAAGTGCTTGATGATCAATAAAAAAAAACAAATTCCTTAGGCAAGAGATAGTGTCAAAGAACTTCTTTAATGCTTGAATAATGGTATAAAACTCTTGATCATAAACTGAATATTTCTTTTTTGCATCATTTAACTTCTCACTAAAGTAAGCATTGGGTTTACCTTCTTGACTTCGAACCACTCCAATGACATTATCACTTGCATCACAATCTACTTGAAATACCTTGCTAAAATCTGGAAGTGCTAAAACAAGTTGCTATGTCATCTTAGTCTTCAACAAATCAAAACTCCTTACTGCCCTTGTAATCCATTTGAACTCTTTTTCTCCCCTCTCATGGCCTCAATTAGTGGTGCACAAATACTACTAAAACCTCTAATAAACTTCCTATAAAAACTTGTTAAACCATGAAATGATCTCACCTCTATAGCACTTCTAGGTGTAGGCCATTCTAGGATATCTTTCACCTTTTCAGGATCTATTTTGATTCCATCTCCTAAGACAAAAATTCCCAAATACACCCTCTTTTCATAAAGATGCACTTCTTCAAGTTAATGAACAATTTTTCTTCTCTCAATTTTTCAAAAATAAATCTAATGTGCATCAAATGTTCTTCTAATGTCTTACTACATATCAAAATATCATCAAGATATACAATCACAAATCTACCCAAAAACTCTTTCAATACATCATTCATCAATCTCATAAACGTGATAGGTGCACTAGTTAGCCCAAAAGGCATGACCAACCACTCATAAAAGCCTTCTTTAATCTTGAAAGTTATCTTTCATTCATCTCCATCTCTAATTCAAATCTAATGATAGCTACTCTTCAAATCAATCCTGGTGAAGTACTCGGAACCATTTAAGAAATCCATAATATCATCCATTCTAGGTAATGGGAATTTGTATTTGATGGTGATCTTGTTAATGGCACTTGAATCCATGCACATTCTCCATTATTTGATGCCAAAACCACAAGCGTTACACATGGACTTAAGCTTTCTCCGATCAAACCTTTCTACAAATCTTGTACTTGTTTATTCAATTCTTCACTCTCAGTAGGAGACATTTTGTGGGCGACCTTGTTAAGAAAATTTTCTCCTGGTATCAAATCAATCTGGTGATTTATCCTTCTCACAGGTGATAAACCTTTTGGTGCATTATCGAAAAAAATTTATTGAAATTCATGCAACAAATCTACAACTTCCATAGGAACATCTTCCATTTTTTCTTGGTTAGTTTTTGGAATCAAAGAAAAACAAAAAAATTCATGCTCCATGTCATCTAAAAACTTTATGCCATAAACTAAAAAAATCCTTGCATTATTGCAAACCTTACCCATTTCCTCTTTTAATGGATTCAATTTGTGTCTCACTTCATCCTTCATCAATGAGTATGTATTGGCATACCCATTGTGCATCAATATTTCCTATCAAATTTCCAAGGCCTTCTCAAAGAAACATGACACTCATCCATAGGTATAATATCACACATGATTTCATCACTATAACCTCCTATTTTAAATTTTACCAAACTTTGTTTGTTGACCAAAAGTTTTTGATCATTATGAATCCAAGCAATCCTATACAGATGCAAGTTCCTTCTTTCTAGCTTCAACTTGTTCACCATTTCTTCAAATACGAGCTTATCAGTGCTTCCACTATCTATTATAACACTACATACCTTTCCTTAACATTTACATCTTGTTTTAATCAAACTCTTTCTTTGAATGGGTTCATTATCTTCATTCAACATGGCTTTCCTAGTCATTAAGACTTCTCCTCTTTCTACTTCTTGGAAATTTGTTGACCCTACATCTTCCTCATTCACATTTTCTTCCATTCCATTGTTTTCAATCCTTCGATTGGTTCATTCTTGATTATGAGGGCAATCATAATCTCGATGTACCTCTTCTCCACACTGGAAACAGGTTCCATGAAAACCTCATCTTCTAAATCCTCTACTTGATCTTCCTCTCCCTCTAAAATTTTGTTCTCAGAGGTTATAAGAATTATCAAATTTTTCATTTTCTGCTGCCATGGTCTTCATTTTTCTAATTTTTCTAATTATTGTCTTGTCCTCTATAAGATCTTCCTTCAGTTCTTCCACCACGACCTCTTCCTCTTTGCTTACTTTCAAACTTTATATTTAATTTTTCTTCCACCTTCAATGTGAATTGATATGTATCCTCTATGGTACACATTCTCACTAAGGCCAATTCTTCTTGAATGTTAGGCTTTGACCCATTGATGTAATGGGATACTTTCTCCTTATTTGCTTCAGCATGTCTAGTTTTAATCAAGACTTTGTGGAATTCTTCAGTATACTCTTTTATAGTTCTTGTTCCTTGTCTTAGACTCTGCATCTTCTTGAGTAACTTAAGTTCATAATCTAGAGGAATGAATTTCCTCTTCATATTATCCACCATTCTATCCCATCTAGCAATTTTATCTTTTCCTCTCCTTCCTCTTTCAAGCTAGATTTCTTTCCACCAAATGCTAGCCTGTCCTCTTAAGTTTTTCTTTGCAAATTTCACTTTATCAGGGTCTTCAATCTCTTCGAATTCAAAGAATTCTTCCATGTCATTTATCCAATCTATGAGCTCCTCTGTATTTAATCTCACATTAAATGTTGATATTTCCATCTTCGATATTTTTCCAATTTTTGAAATAACCTTAATTAATTTGACTTCTCCAAGATCTATTACTTCTTGTTCTTCTTCTTCGAATGGTTCCTCATTTTCAACTACATCTTCACTTTCATCTCTTCTTCTAACATCAACTCCTTGATGCAACTCTTCTTGTAATTCTTGAACTTCCCTCCAAAGGGCTCTAAAACCCTCTTTTGTTACATCAACATTTATTCCACCATAGTTTCTTTGTTGAGAAATTCTGACTTCTCTTCTCTTAGACCCACAACTCACAATCATGGTGTAAACTACCTCTCTTCAATACTTTGTCTTCACACTCAAAAACTTCTGCTCTAATACCACTAATGTAAGGAAGGTCTCACATAACCCTCACACAAAATCTTTCAACATCAACAACAACAAACATGATATAAAAATTTGTAACAATAGATTGAATCCTCTCTATTCAACTTGCAATAATGTTTCATAACTTCAAATAAATTTGATTACATAAGTTTGTGCAACCATATAGGCTGAATAAAATCATTACAAAATATATTTGAATCTTCTATATGATAGAAAAAAACAGCAAAGACAAGCTACAAATTCCTCTTCATCAAATCATCTTCCCGCATTGTGAAATTGATTCTTCAATCTATATTCTTCAACAACCAACTTAGTTGATCTTCAATCATGGATATAATAATCCTTTTTCTAATGCAACACACCTTCAAACCTGCAGCAAAATATCTTTTCCCTCTTTTCCAAGAAAATCCATGCCTCCCCCTTCTTCTCTCCAAAATTTGAAATAATAATGAACTCCAAATTGTCAAGTTAGCTTCAATATTGCATCCACTACCTCCATTTCTTGTAACTCCCATCTCCCATGCCCAACCTAGAAAAATACTTGAAAATGCATGGAAAAAAATATTAAATTCTCAAGAAAAGCAAAATAAAAACCACTCAAAATAAATTTCCATGAATAATTGACAACTTGGATTCCCACTCCTAGAAAATAGGTCTAATCTTAGAAAAAGTGGCAGTCAACACAATATGGGTGCCCAAATTTTCCATGCTACAGTTGAGGAGCTTTAATGAGTTGTCTCCACTTGTAACTCCCCAAATTTCCACGCCCATATTTCCTTTTTGAATTCCACATTTCAAAATTGCCTACTAAACTATCTCTCACACTGAGATTTTGCAACATTATAATAAGACCAATTACTTAATATATTATTTAGGCCTAATACTGCAATTTATTCTCCAACTTCAAAATTACCAAACCTTAGAAAATTAAAATTCTTTCTTTTTGGTTGATGGCAATTTCCATTGACTATGGATGCTCCTGCATCAATAAAAAAATCTCGTTGAGTATTTGAGCCCATAGTTCTGACTTCCCTTCAAATATTAAAGAACTATTTTTGCTAGTATCAAATGATTTTCCTAGGTTATTGAATGAATCTAGAGAAAAATATAACAAAATACATGTTTAGCTACGTTGGTGTTGTATCAACAAACACTATAGAATCATATAATTCTAGTTTCAATTTTTTATTAAGTACTAAATCATTTACAATTAGATATTCCAAAATTTCTTAGAAGAACACTAATATATTTTTATTGGGTGATTAAAATATATTTGGGTTTTTAAATCACCTCACTATACAATTAGCAATAAACATATCCCAAGTAAGTCATTTCAAACTCTTACTTCGATTCATCTTTCATTGTTGTAATATAATTTTCATTGTTACCAATTATAAATAGATCATCTAAATAAATAACTAGATACACAACTATGCTATCAACCCTTTTTAAAAATGAGTTGCATCATCAAATTCATAGTGCATGAAATTCAACTTCAAGAAATTCTCAATAAGTTTTTTATACCAAGCTTGTCGTGATTTGTTTGTAAACCATAAAATGATTTGATAATCTCACAAACTTATTTTTCTTAACCTTTAACTATATATCTATCTACTTGAATTCTATACACTATTTCCTTGAGAACACCATTGACGAATGAACTTTCACATCCATTTGATGAACTTTTAAAATACTTTTTGTTGAGGGAGCAAAACAAGCATCAATGATAGTTCACTTCTTTATAGGAACAAATATTTGTTCATAATATATTCCATATTTTGAGCATATATATTTGCAAAAATCCTTGCTTTATGTTTGTCAAGTGATCCATTTACTTTGTACTTGTTCCAAAAAACCATTTACAACTAATAAATTTTCAACCTAGTTGTATAAGAGCGAATTTGCATCTCCTATGCAAATCCCCTTTTTGTCTTTATCCACCTTAGAAAACCAAGTTTGGAGGCTTAATTCCACCTAAGCCCATTGCTTGCATCCCACTTGGTGCCTATTTTGAGCATCAGTGGAGGCGTTTCTGTAGAGGACGCCCGCGCAGCACGCAAACATCTGTGCGGTGCGCTTATGTCCCTGGCAGATTCTTGTGGTTGAACCTACGGAGGCATTACTCTTCTCATTGGCAATGAAGTTGTAATGCCCCTTTTGGCTGACTGACCTGAGTATGGTCATTTTCTTCATTCCTTCTTCAAATTCATCTCTGGAACAAGATTTTCATCTTCTACACAAACTTCCAAGCATTCAATTGAACTTCTACACCACTTCAAGCTTCTATTCTATCACTCCACAAGCCCACTTTCTCACTCACTTCAAGCATCCAAGCATTCCATTGCAGAAAATCCTCACTCCATCACTTCGGTAGAGCACGTTTGGGACTACACCATTCCAGCAAAGGCTTGAGTACTCTCGTTTCTCCTCCAAGTAGCCTTGAGGGCTCTTGGTGGAGGTGGTAAGTTTCCCTCTCCTCTCCTCTATCACTTGGTTGAGTAGCATAATACTGCTTTGTAGTGTTTGTATTCTCTTCACTATATTATTTCCTTTATCTCATTTCCTTGGTTTTCCGTGGAGGTGGAAACAGTTAAATGGGGGTCTGACTGAGGCAGGCACCTATACAACCACCCAACATTTTCCCTCTTTCTATGTGTAGGTGTGTGTGCTTCTCGGAAGATCAGTTGGCAAACAAATTCCTTGGTGAGATCCTCCTTGCTTTCTTTACTTTTGCTTATTTGCTTTACAATATTAGAGAATACTTTATTTACTTGCTTGTGTCATTTTGGCCCTTTAGTTAGTCGGCTGGGCCGTTAGCCTGTTTTGATAGGTTTGACCTTGTCTCCATTGTTGTCTGGCCGTACAGACACCAACGCACTTTAGAGACACCAGTGTGTCGTGCTTTCATCCAAGGATTGCGCTTATATCCTAAGGCAAAGAGCTTCCTGAGGCGCAATGTTGAACCTGAAAACTGGCTCACCTAGCCCCGCTTTGAAACTCGGGATTGCAAAGTGGTTGCAGGACTTTATAGTCCTCATCATTCTCATCCTCATACCCTAAACATTTCACTTACCTGAGGTAAGTTAGGGAAGCCTCTCACATCTTGACCCTCAATGACCTGGGGTCTTGCACACGGTGGTCCCCCTCTCTTACATTTTTGGTGAACCTGACGTGAACCATTTTGGTTTCGTTCTTGCGATACTGATAGTTCATTTTCTTGTACTCTATGAGTGTTGTAGGTGTGAGTGTTGTAAGTTTGTCGCCTTGCAACCCAACCTACGACCCCTAGTTGGCGTAGTTGGAAGGTTACAAAGGTATTGCATGACGAAACCTTAATTGGGTCACCATCTTATATGTTAACCTTTAGGGACTCTGTGAAAGTGTTGTCTAGTGTGCGTAATGGCCTCCTTCCTGCATCAACCCATCCCCTCTGCATAGCCTGCGGATAGTGGTATTGGCATAACCTTTACTTCACAGGACTTTCCGATGGGCTTTAACAAGGAACCATCTCCTCTTTACATTCCTACACGGATCAATGGAAATTACATCATAGAAGGTGTTCTCGTTGATCTGACATCACAAGTAAACATAATAACAAAGGAGATTATGCTAATAAACTTTTTACACAAGGACAGATACAATGCTCCTATGAGTTTCATCCGCACACATGATGGGCTTTATGTACCCCCTTTGGGTAGTATTGTTCTATCGGTCTTAGTTAGACCTAAGTCGGTGAAACTCTTGTTTGATATCATTCTTAGATCTGAACTCTTTAGGGCGAAATTGGGTATCCCTTGGTTGGTGGCGATGAACGCGGTACCCTTCGTCGTGCATAAATGTTTGAAATTTATCCATGAAGGCTCTATGCATGTAATCCATGACACCGGTTATAGACCATTGGTTGCACATGATAGCTACTCCTTAGATCACCTATGGCCTGTGTCTGTGGGTCCTCTCCCGCCTAGGATGAACCTTTTGTACAAGACATATCAAAACTATAAGAAAGGGCGTCTGAGGCTGAAAGTGAGATACCCTCCCTCACCTTATGTTGTCTCACATAGGGCTTGCTTGAAGGCTAACATCAATGTCGCTAAGGCTCAAAAGAAGAAAGAAGAGAAGCGGTCTTGTGATCCTCCATCCTCTTTTGTTACCCAATTTGACGCTTCTTCTCACTCAACTATGGTACCCTCAGGTCTTGCTCCTTGTTTGCAGGAGAACCCTTCAGTGCTCGCTTGGCGAAAGCCTAAGCATCCCACATTCAAGCTTCATGTTCTATCGACAGAGCCTAGACCCGTTCGGTATGATAGGAAGATGATCTCCCTAGGAGAGTCCTCTTTGTCTCAACCTCTGTGGCCTCCAACTGTTACTACTCCTAAAGTAGTGAGTGGAAAGAGGCCCATTGTTGAGGCTCTTGACTCGACTCCTCATGTCGCCCCTCAGCCTGTTCCTCCTGCTCCCATACAGGAACCTATTCCACCACCTAAAACAGCCATAGTGGACATTCCCATGGTTGGGAAGGAACCTCTTGTCCCTTAGCAAACTCTAGCTTCTAACTCCAGGAGCCATTGAAACCACCTTGCATGTGAACATAATCACTAGTGAAAGGCTCTCCTAGCCGAGCAGACCACCTTGCAATAGAAGGGGAGGGAATGACCGCTCCTGCTTCAAGACCTCCTACAGCGTCTTCTTCCTCCCTTCCTTCTGCTTCCCTCCAGTCTGGTTGGCTCCTAGCCTCCGTTGTGAGCACGAATGCGCCTAACCCTAAATGTGTTCATCACTCCTTCAGTGGAGCTGCCTTTGCTGATGTTTGTTCTAGATATCTAGCCCTTCCCGAAGCTCATGGATATGGTTAATACTTTGGTTGTATCTGTTGTGGTTCTTTCTTCTTCTCCCTCTACACCCCTGGCTTTGTCTATGGGGAGTTCATCTCCTCCAACGAAGAAATAGGTGGAGGGTGGTCCTTCTACCGACAAAGGACGTAAGAGGAGCCCACCTTCTTTGTAAGGTGGTCACGTGCTAACTTGTTCTATCCTTGTGACAGAACCAATCTCGGCTTCCCTTGAGTTCATCACCACTCCCGAGTCATTCAATGAGCTTAGCGGTGAACCTTAGGCACAACCTATCCTGTCTACTGAAATTAGGCATGGTGTCCCTGTGGGGTGAATGTTTAATTCTGTGGATGAGGTCCTGGCCTTGTTAGCAATCTTCACAAAATCGTTGACCTTGATTCCACAAGAGCTTGGCGAAGAGGACCTCAAGAGGCCCTCTTCCTTAGTCCTTGTTGCGGGAGGGTCAGATGCTTCTCCTCTCAACATCCCACCATTGTAGGCTCGTCCTCCTTCCCTTTATGAGGATTTAGATTGGGAAGCGAACGAGATCTTGGCCAATTAATGTTAGGAGGCCCTTTCTTGATCTTGTGTGTGTCTTGTGATGTGTTCCCCTGTGCTTGTGCTATGTGTGTCTGGATGACCCTCGTCACCCCCATTAGTGCTTGGATGCAGGTGTGGTTTTTGTGTTGTAAACCTTCTTCTATTTGTATCATCATTCTTCCATTTTTGTGCTTGATTTTCGTTAAATTGGGGACGATGCAAAGCATTGGGGGAATTTAGGATCCCCTTCCATGTTGACCCAATTTTTTATTTTCACTTTTTCTTCCTAATCTGGTTGGAGATTGATGATCTTTTTCCTTGCATTGTGGTTACCTATTATTATATGAGCTTGGACAGATTTGACCCCATTAAACCAGATCCCCCTGTGTCCTTTGTTGGTATTTTTCTTTTCTCTTTTTCTTTCTCTTTATCTTTCTCTCTTCTTTGCTTGTGTTGTCCCTTCTATGTGTGACAACACTCTTCTTCAACACTTCAATTTTCAAAAAATGAATTCGTTGACAACGAATCTTTTCTCAAAAATTCTTCACAATTTTTTCCTTAGATTCGCATTCTCAACACAAAACCCTAACGAAACATGTTTCCTTCATCACGGGTTCGTAAAGAAAGGACTTGAAGACCTTTCTCCCAAGTGGGAACAAATTTTATTTCCCCTCACACGGAGGCATATCCTTCCTTTTGAACTCCTTGATGAAGTGAACATCTTTCGAAAGGATTCTTTGGTGACGAATCGCTTTAAGAAGAAAAGTTGTTTTGAATTGTGTGTCCCTTGAGTGGACCCCCCTTCTTCCTCACGGTGGGTTCCCAAGGGACCCTTCTTTCAAAGTCTCTATTCCAGATGGAATTCTTTCACATCTAGCCTGGGGGCAGCCCGACTAGACTCATTCCATTCTCCCTTTCACGTCTAGCTTGGGGGAAACCTGACTAGACCTTGGATTTCAAACAACGCATCCCTTGAGTGGACCCCTCTCCTTTTGAAGGGTTCCCGAGGGACCCCTTTGAAAGTTTTACTTATTGACGGTATGCGTAACTATCCACTTATTTTCCTACATGACCGCTTTTGACATGTTCTATCTGTGGGTAGACATGTCGCCGCTTCCTAACTCTGCGGAGTCCACTTTCTTGGGGATTCCTTCATGCGAGAGATATTGGGGGTTGCCTCCTTGCAGGTCTATGAGCCTATAAGAAACTTTGTTTTTCTAACTTCATAGTTCTAAGCAGCTATGGAATCCTTTGCTTTCCCTGCACCTTCAGGTTCACCAAATCACAGTCTACTTCCTTGATGGTTTAGGTATACGTCACTAACCTTACACTCTTCTTGATCTACTTTACTGAGCACTCATTAGTATTCGTGCTCACTAAAGTGGGGGAAAATTTTATAAGAGCAAATTTGCATCTCCTATGCAAATCCACTTTTTGCCTTTATCCACCTTAGAAAACCAAGTTGGGAGGCTTAATTCCACCTAAGCCCGTTGCTTGCATCCCACTTGGCACCTATTTTGAGCATCGATCGAGGCATTTTTGTTGAGGATGCCCGCGTGATATGTAGACATCCACACAACGTGCTTATGTCCCTAGAAGATTCCTACGACTAAACCTATAGAGGCGTTACTCTTCTCGTTGGCAGTGAAGTTGTAACGCCCCTTTCAGCCGACCGACCCAAATATGGTCGTTTTCTTCATTCCTTCTTCAAATTCATCTCTAGAACAAGCTTTTCATCTTCTACACAACCTTCCAAGCATTCAATTGAACTTCTACACCACTTCAAGCTTCTATTCTATCACTCCACAAGATCAGTTTCTCACTCACTTCAAGCATCCACGCATTCCATTGCAGCAAAGCCTCACTCCATCACTTTGGTAGAGCATGTTTGGGACCACACCATTGCAACAGAGGCTCGAGTACTCTCATTTCTCCTCCAAGCAACCTTGAGTGCTCTTGGTGGAGGTGGTAAGCTTCCCTCTCCTCTACTCTATCACTTGGTTAAGTAGCATAATACTGCTTTGCAGTGTTTGTATTCTCTTCACTATATTATTTCCTTTATCCCATTTCCTTGGTTTTCTGTGGAGGTGGAAACACCTAAACGGGGATCTAACTAAGGCAGGCCCCTATATAGCCACCCAACTTTTTCCCTCTTTTTGTGTGTAGGTGTGTGTGCTTCTCGAAAGATCAGCTAGCGAACGAATTCCTTGGTGAGATCCTCCTTGCTTTCTTTACTCTTGCTTATCTGCTTTACAATATTAGAGAATACTTTATTTACTTTCTTGAGTCATTTTGGCCCTTTAGTTAGTCAGTTGGGCCATTAGCTTGTTTTGATAGGTTTGACCTTGTCTCTATTGTTTTTTGGTTGTATGGACGCCATCACACTTTAGACATGCCAACGCGTCGCGCTATCGTCCAAGGACCACGCTTACATCCTTAGGAAGAGAGCTTCCTGAGGCATAGTGTTGAACCTAAAAATTGGCTCACCTAGCCCTACTTTGAAACTCGAGATTGTAGAGTGGTTGCAGGACTTTATAGTCCTCATCATTCTCATCCTCATACCCTAAACATTGCACTTAGCTGAGGTAAGTTAGGGCAGCTTCTCGCATCTTGACCCACAATGACCTGGGGTCTTGCACGTGGTGGTCCCCCTCTCTTACACTAGCATAGGATCAACCAACTCCCATGTATCATTTATTTTTTATACATAAGAGTTTATAGTATATTGATTCAAAAAGAGTTATACAACACGTCTGCCCAGTAGGTAGCAAAATACAATCAAGATTGCCAAAACTAGACTCTGACCACCCTTATACAACCATACCATATTCCTCCAAACACCATATTTCCTTAGCTCGAGGCTCACCTAACTAAACCGGAACTGACAGAAATAGACTATAACTAACTAGACTGGCTATGAAGCAAACACAACCAAACATGAAACAACACCATCCAAACGGAAACTTATAGTTAACACCCTAACCAAACATTTAAGACCCAGACTCACCAAGGAAACTGTTAGCTAAGGAAAATGACTTGAAATCCGACATCCATTTCTCCCCAAATGAGAGCCTCAGATTAAACTTTCATTGGATAAAATCCACACCCACAATCGTGATCTGCTTGTGCTCAACCAATGCCATGCCTTTTAGGTCCAAAATGAACAAGTAGTATTTCACCACCTCCCCTGGCACATAGAATTTTGGGATGTCTCTCAGGCGCAAGACCCCCATATTGGTCGAAGCAACGTAGAGAACCTCCTCCAACCCCACTAGGTAATCTACTGGGAAATGTCTCTTCACTAGTGCCTTCATGTCCTTTTTACCCATTCGGATGTCAAGCAATGCTGCCAAAAAATGGGATGTGATGTGATGGTAGTATCCACCCTAACCAGCTCGCAATTCTTCAAAAAACCCTTCCCCAGAATCATTTTAACTGGGGCCAACATGAAGGGGTCGTATTTCTTTTTCAACAGGCATTTAAGTCAATGGTCTATAATGAACCCTCTAAAGGCCATTTGCCTCACATTTGCATCCAACATTATTGGAGTATTGAACCCAAATGTGGTAAGTGACTTTATAGACATTTGGACGACAAACTTGGAGCATTCTCCCATCTCACCGCTCAAACCAGAGAGAGTAGCTAATTGCAAAAACAAGAGAGTGATCAAAGAAACCACCCAACCACCAATATATTATATGTTGTCACACAAAATGCCACAACCATTACATGTAATTATTTCCTGATATAAGTGTCGGGCATGGGAGCAATTGTCGGATTATGCCATCCTTCCAATGCATCTCTAGTAATCTATACTCACGATCTTGGAAGGACAGGTTGTGAACCCAAATTGTGTTCTTTGTAATACGCCTAACATGTCATTATGAATGCGATATGACCGGCCATTAAAACTTCACTACCATCCCCGGTAAGCCAACTGCTAATTCCATTGAGTGAGTTGGCAGCCACCCAATCATCAGTATCCAATGACTAGACCCTGCTAGGTAGGACGCTCATCCCCACTTCATTTCATCCATTTGGTCTGATAGTTTCGGACTCACCACACCACTTGGTGTGGAACTCCCATGTATCATTTTTAAAAAAAACCATCATACTCAATTTGTATATCCTTTCTCTACACTTCAATATTTTCATCTTTTTTAAAGAACCAACTTTGGTTATGTTGATTTTATTAATAGATTCCAAGCTAACATCTTCATTGGTTTTAAATTTTTTTCTTTCCTTGTATCAACTTTTAATTCTTGCCTTGCTAATTTCATTATCAAATCTTTAAGATGCATTTTGGCATTTTTTTCCCTTTTAAAAAATAAAAATATTAGTTCTTCGATTTTCTTAATTCTATTTTCATCCATATAAATTTGAAATTATTCATGACAATTATGAAATTCTTCATGAGATGGGATTTATTTTTCAACATCTTGAGTCAAAGATTTTGAATGTGGTTCCAAATTACTTATCCCCCCTCAAAGTGAGGAATCTCACAAGGATGTTTTTCCAAGAAACAAATTTGACAATTTTTAAACTTGTAATTAGCATTCAACATTGACAATATTTTTGGATGTCTTATAAAATATAGCATCACAAGATATATAATTTCATGTTTTCCTTATCATACTAACTATACACTTTTGAAGATTCAAAATAGCCTATAAAAGAAGTATATTTATGACTTAAACGATCACTTCTTTTCTCCTCTAGAATCAAAGCATAATAAGTGGAGTTAAAAATCTTCAAATGTGAAAAAGATGGAGGATACCCAAACCAAACTTCATGGAGAGGAGCGGGAAGAGGAGAGGAGGGGGAAATTTGAATTTTGGAGATGATCCAGGTGGAGAGGGAGATGATTCAAAGGATGCAGATGGATCACTGGTGGGAGGCGACTTGTGGTTGGATAGGTTGTTGTTGTTGCGCTATTGGGTTGCAGCGGCTTTGTGCTGGTTGTTGTCGTCTTCCAATCGGGTGGAGGTGTTGCAAAGCAAGTTGTTGTTGTTTACTTGGGATGCGATAGTTTTGCTTCTTTGTCAGGATGGGGTGGAGGTTGTCACTGCTCCTCTAGTTTATGGCTTCTTTTCGGCTTGCCTTTTTGAAGGCTTCCCAATGGTTATGTGTTGGGATTTTGGAGATCTCGAGGGGGAAGTTTTGGTTAAATTGTGGCCCCTGTTGGGGTTTGTTTTATTCCCTTCATAGTTTCTTTTCTTCTTGAAGGTTTCTTCCTTGTTATTTTCTATTATTGGGAAGTTTGTTGTCCCTTTGAATTTTTTTTTTCTTTGCTCTCTAATGAAGTTGTTTCATTCCCTTTGCTTGTATGGAGGATTCTTGATTTGAAGGGATTTAGTGTGTGCTTCTTGCAGAGGGTTGTCTGCTAGTGGTGGTGTCCGACTGGGTTATTTCCTTATCTTTTAACCCAATATTCTCTGTGGTTTATGGAAGTTGTTGTGGCCTCCTTCATGTTTATGAAGCTTATGAGGAAAAAAGGGGGAAATATGGTTTATTGGTAGAAGGCTTTCTGCATTTTTCAGTTAATGATCTATGTTTTGATTGGTACTGGCTTACTAGTGGCTAGGATATGCTTATTTTCTTTTCTTTGCACCCAATTTTGTGAGTTGGTTGTTGTGTTTTCAGCTTGTTCTTGCTGATACCTGAAGCTTGTGATGTTGAGGGATGTGGGTTATCCCTTTCTTCTAAAGTTCCTTTCCATTGGGATTCTCAACTGGTGTC
Organism: Sequoia sempervirens; assembly: GCA_007258455.2. Lineage (NCBI taxonomy): Eukaryota > Viridiplantae > Streptophyta > Pinopsida > Cupressales > Cupressaceae > Sequoia > Sequoia sempervirens. The sequence continues at coordinate 2,699 of VDFB02104258.1, read as the reverse complement.
TCCTATTGAGGGGGAGATTGTTCCTCTTGAGGTGGAACCATCTTCTATTGAGGTGGAGATGGATGTTGTAGGGTTGGCAGGAAGATCTCCTCCCTTATTATGGTTCTTATTGACATGGAGCTTTTATGGGTTGGAGAGATGTGACTTTGGTGGTAAGGGGTTTCTCTTCATCCTCTCCTATAAAGGGGAGTCCTCTTTTTTAGAGGTGAAGGTTGGGTTGGTTGACCAAGTGGAATGGTGTTGTAGGAAAGTTGATTCTTTGTGTGTGGATTGATATTACACAGAAGATGATGCATTGCGAATTTTTACTATGTGGCATTTGATAGTGCTCTACACCATTAATATGTTCTCTCTAGGCTCAGTGGTATCTTCCCTGGGTGTTTCAATTTTCTTGGGCTCAAATTTGGATGTTATGAGCAATTGGTTGTTGATGCCTAGCCGATTTAGGTAGTGCTTAAGTTTATCTAAGGGTTTAAGGTCCCTGTCAAAAACTATTTGTAAAAGGGTTTAAGGCCCCTTCAAAACCTATTTCATGCAAATTGTGTAGTCTTGTATTTCTCTTTATGGATGTTGTTGTTTAGGCTACTGATGATATGTGTCTTTTATTTTAGGCAACTCTCTCTTTGTTCGGGTTTCATGTCCTTGTAAAACCTGTCTATACTAGGTTTTGAGGCCCCATCAAAACCTGCTTTACCCATAATCAAAAAACAAACCAAACTTCATATGGAATCACTTGATGAAGAGAAGGTGAAGGGGTTGTGTTGCATATATAAAGTATTTTTTTTATTACTATATTTTTTTTATTACTCTATCCTAAAAAATTGACCATGTTCCTTTGAAATATAACATCATCTTCCCATCCAATAAGGGTGACTTGATTATTTGACTTCTTTCTTATGGTAATGTATAGTTGTAAAGTTGCACCCCTTGCAATTTCACATACATTTTTGCATCTCCTTTGGTGTCCATTCCCTTAGCATTTTGTGTAGGCTCATTTTAGCCCCTACATCAGCCTTTTTCCCTTCTCAGGATGCTCGAAAACCCTTTTTTAGCAACTACCCTCGTGTGTCAGCTTTGCATTGAACCTTGCGCTTTCCTTGTTCGTGTTGTTTTGTAGTGTGACGTGTCCGGACACTAGTGCATCACGCAGACGTCCACACACCGTGCTAGCATCCTACGATGTGTCAATGTTCAAACGACTGCCTTCATGCATGTTTGCCACTTGTCACCTCCTTTGGTCAGTGGTAATGGCTCGAGATGCCTTGTAGCCGCATGAGAAGTTTCTTTTCTCTCCTTAAATGTTATATTTTCACTTCATTTGCAACTCTCTTCTACTTCTAGCTTCACTCCTAACTTTTCTTCTTCTCCATCTTGGCATTCTTCCATCTTGCTCTTGCTTTCACAACTCTCATGTTTGTTATAGAATCCTTCTACAACACTTTCAATCCCTCTTCGCTTCTCTCTTTGCAACACTCTCAAGCTCTTACAGAACCCTGCCCAACACTTTCTCCAGATCTTATAGACGCATGTATTGAAGATATCTACTAGATGGAGGCTTCATTACTTGGATTGTTGTGAGCATCTTCTTCCTTTCTTCTCCTTATATTTATCTCTTCTACTTCACTTTATTTCAGTTTTGTTATATTTTGTTGCTTTCTCACATTCCAAGATTTCTTAGCAATTAGAGTAGAAGTAGTCACTTAGTTTTTTTCTGTGATAAACTTGCTTTCTAGTCTGTACAAGACACCAACATGGCATTGTCATCCTTATTTCGCGTTGATGTCCTTTGGTTGAGAGCTTGTCACTTTGTCTAGGAAATCTTCGTGACCTACTCTTTCTAATTCTAGAACTCTTGCATTGTTCCTTGAGGTAGTTTAGGTCAGTTTTCCCCATGAGGCTCTCTGAATGAAGAGAACTCGTGAGTAGTGAATCCCCCTTCTCTGCAGGTAATACTATAAAATTGCACACCATGGTAATTTCAAACTTGCACATTTGGTCCCCCACATTTATGGCACCTAGCCGTATTTATGACAAGAACCTTATGAGTCAGAATTTCACAATTCCAACTCCATAAGGGGCAACGACGAAGTGTCGACAATCTGCCACCTCATTTCTTGCAAAGTTGTGATTTGAACACTTACGGGGCATGTGGACATCTACGTGGTGCACAAGCATCCCTGAACTTTATGAGTTTAAATAAGGGAACCTCGAGAGCTTTTCCCATGACACACATCGTCGTGGTAGAATCTTCAGTGTAATGAATCTTCTGCCCATGCAACTTCACAAAAAAAAATTCTCAACCATATTTTCATTCATTCTCATGGTCTTGCTTCACAACTTTCTCTTGTGCTTCCTTCTCTTCATCTCTTCTCTATGGTGAAGCTCTGCCAAATTCACATCTCGTCAACAACCAAGGCTCTCTTGCAAGCATTCAACATCACGTCTATCAAACCAAGAGGCATCCACGAATTGTTGGTAACACTCTCCTTCTATCTTGACTTTTCTATTTGCTAGCATATTTATCGTGTCTATTTACTTTGCCATATGAGTTCTCCATAGCGGGTTTACTTTTATCACTCGTCTATATATTTCGTAATACGGGTTCTCCTCCATAGCAAGGTTTTCTTTTAGACTCATTGTGTCTAATTTTCTTTGTGTATTTTATATTCTCTATCTATCTGGCTGTTTGTGGAGGTGGA
>VDFB02104257.1:0-11121 GCA_007258455.2 Sequoia sempervirens | reverse complement strand
TAGTGTTGGTAATATCTTGAAATAACACATAATTAATAGGATTTGGCACTTATATGAAAAATACTTTGTTAATTTCTTTGCTTTAGATCCATATTTAACTTATATTTACCCCTTGTTTTGGTTATTCAAGTTTTACATGATAAAACTACATAGTAGCAAGGTGAGAAATACAAAGAATTTAATTAAAAAATCATGGTTTCTTTTAGGTCTCATTTCAAAATTATGTGTGTTTGAATTGTACGATCATATTTCCCATTATCTATGACCTAAGAGGAAGATCACCATTGTAACCTTATAAGTATGATTATGCAACTTTATTGGTATGAATATAGCTTTAACATCACTTAAGGTATTAGCATAGTATTTTTGTTGATTTGTGTCAAAGGTTTCATCATTAACAACATAATTTGATTTACTTTTTATTGTTATTATAGTGTTAGGTAATTAGGACCCTTTTGACCATTTTCCTAATGATGAATGAGATCCATTGAGGTTATATGAAGATAAGATCTGTTAAGAGTTTAAAATTTGATTGTCCTAGAGGTAATTAGTTAAATTTTGATGAGCTATAGTTGCATGCATTCAAAGAAGACTATCATTACAACCAAGGAATAGTTAGAGGTTAAAAGAGAGAAGTGATAGTCACCTACCAAGGTCACACAAATAAGAAATCATTATGTTAGACTAGGATGGTCATGGGATCACAAAGTAGGACTTACATAAACTCACATTACTTTTAATAAGGTTGTCCTCAACACAAAAGTATGGTCATAAAAGAACCATAAAGATCCATAAATAAAAGAAAAGGTTATAACTTTATTATTAAATGTTAAAGTACAATGTCATAATCAATGGGATAGGAATAACCCTCAGACACTACTATCAACTCATAAGGAAGCCTTTAACATCCTAGAATAGTCACTAACTTATATATCACTGAGATGGCTATTTAAATAAACACCAAAGATTATAAAATAAAATATTTTACTATTTCAAATTATCATACAATAATCACAAAAGAGAATAAAATCATCCATAAATTTATATTTAAAATTTAAAATTTTAGCATAAGTTAAATTGGATGGTCATTTCAGTATTCATAAATATCCTTTCCATAAAATATAATCATTTAAAAAACCAGTATCTCACAGAATTAAAAATATATATAATAAACTATCAAAATTTCTATAAAATTATTTTAATACATATTTAATTCATAAAAAAAAATTAATACATATTTAATTTATATAGGGTAGAGGGGCCTATAGTGGAGCACCCTAACTTCGCGTTTCTCAAAATCTTATGTGGAAATTTCAAATCACTTCCAATTTTGTACAACAGTTTATTTGGCAACTTATGTGTTTCTATTTTTCATTTTAGGATCACATCATCAAATATGATGCCACATCAACATGATTTTTGTTGAGGTGTCCAAAAAAGCCCAAAAAAAAAGTGAGACTGATAGTGGTGCACTAAGTCATGTTTTATTGGTGCACTGATGTGGCACCACATGATTTGTCAGTTTGTGTGCTTTATGGATAAAAAGTGTTTTGCAATTGGATATTAAAGTGATCTACTATGAGGTCCACTGAGGACTACTTCTATCCCCACTTTTGGACCCCGCTCCACTATGGGCCCCTCTCCCCTAACGAGAGTTCAAATAAACCTTTTAAAAAAACCTAGTGAGAAAATGTCGAGAATGAGATGGAATCATTTAGCGCAAGTAGGCCCACTACACGTATAGGACACCTCATCATTTAATACTGTTAAATGACAGCAACATACTTTGGGGTATGATTTTATACATTCTTCCTACGGATTATTCTTTAATATTCCGTGCAATCTGCCTTCCCATTTTTATATTTTGCTTCGACGCGGTTTCGTATGTAAATTATATACGCCTTTGACCATTTCTTCCGAAAATCACTGTACGTTTCTCGTCCTTTTTTGTCTCCATCACCGACACCCTCTTCTCTTACCACATCTCGAAGCATTCTCTTTCTTGAGAAAATTACTCATAGTCCTTCGACTTCGTAACATTCAGCCTGCATCTATTGCGTTACTTTTCTTTCTTTTATCACTTTTCACTGCCACCCAGTTCCATGGCGTGTACTTCTTCCACCGGGAGTACAAAGAAAATTGAGGTTAATGGCGCTTTTGCAGGAATCGCACCATCTGCATCGACTTCTGCCTCAAAACGCTTGCAAAAACCGTGCTACGATGTATTCATCAATCATCGTGGACCAGATGTCAAACACACCTTAGCTAGCGTTCTCTGTACTATCCTTACTGGTATGTCACTCTCTGTTTTTCTGGATGCGAAAGAGTTGGAATATGGTGATTTCTTGCCCCAAACAATACAAGCAACAATGGCTAGTGCTGTAGTACATATAGCTATTTTTTCAAAGAGCTACGCAGAATCACCCTGGTGTTTGGCAAAGCTATCATTTATGCTTAAATCTGGCGCCAAAATTATTCCTATTTTCTATCATGTAGATCCTAGTGATCTCAAATGGGTAAATGAAGGGAGAGGAGTGTATGTTCAGGCCTTTAAAGAGTATGAGCGGAAGGGTAAATACAGCGTGGAACAGCTTCAGGATTGGAAGAGCGCACTCTACAATGCTTCATTTTACGCTGGCCAAATCATTAAAACTAATGAGTAAGTACACACGTTTGGAAGGTCCCTGTCTTGAAAAATAAAATCTACTTTTCTCTCGTCTATGTATTTGGTTTAGTTTTTTTTTATTATTGCTGAGTGATTTCTGGATGAAAAAAATTCGCACACAATCGAATCCAGAAATCACTCAGCAATAGCATTATGGATTGTAGAAATTTGATATCAGTTTTTTAATTTTTCAATATTTTTACCTGTTCAGGGATGAGATGAGGCTGCTGACGAATATTGTGAGTTGTGTTTTGAAAGAAATAAATAATAATGTGCCATTGGTGGTTGCAAAACATCCAGTCGGTATGGAAGAAATAGTGGAAGACTTTAACGTCAATACTCTCCGATCTGCCCATGGTAATCAGGATGTACAAATCGTCGGGATTTGGGGCATGGGTGGTTCTGGCAAAACCACCCTTGCAAAAGAGTTATAGAATCAAATATCTTCTTCAATGGAGAGGTCCAGTTTTGTGTTTGGTGTTCGAGATGCTGCAACGAAAGGCTTGTTGCATGAGAAGCAGAAAACACTCCTCAATGATCTCGGCATCAAACGTTTAGCATTTGATAATATTGAGGAAGGTATGAGAAATATTTCAAGGGGTTTGAGGTTTGTTAGAGTATTTATTGTTCTTGATGATGTGGATAATATGGAACAACTGGATGCTTTGTTGCCTACAAAAGATAGGCTTGAAAAGGGTAGTCTTATCATTGTTACCACACGAGTGTGTGACGTCCTTAATTGTTGGGGCATCTCCTGCATATATAAAATGAGACAACTGAATCCATTCTATGCAAAACAACTTTTGTGTTGGCACGCTTTCTTAAAATCATATCCACGTGATGGATTCAAGGAACTTGTTGAAAAGTTCTTACAAGTATGCAATGGATTACCTTTGTCACTTAAGGTATTTGGAGCACAATTATATGGTAAGTCCTCTAAAACATAGTGGGAGTCACAGTTGCATAAGATCTCAAGAATATTGTCTGATGATATCAAGTAAAGACTCAAGATAAGTTATGATAGTCTTGATGATGAAGAAAAAGAGATGTTCCTTGATACTGCATGTTTCTTCATTGGACAAGAGAGTAGCTTGATTATTGAAGTATGGAATGAATTGGGTTGGAGTGGTCAACAAAGCTGGGAAAACCTCTTGCATAAGTGTTTGGTTGAGCTTGATGATGACAATCTTATAAGAATGCATGATCATTTAAAAGATTTATGAAAGGACATTGCAAATAAACAATCTCCTTATCAACTTTGGCTGCCTCAACAAATTATTGATGTTCAGAAACAAAAAAACGATAAAAGTAATACTTTTTTGTTATCTTACTTATTGAAAGCTAATTAATTAATTAATTATTATATAAAAAAAACCTTTTTATTATATATAAATATTTAAATCCCTAATGTTTTATTAATTTAATAGTTTAATAGTTTTCTAAGAAATCATAATTAATTAGGCCCATTTTACAATCAACTAACCTAAACGGCTTACGAATTTACTTCTGATTACCCTCTTCAGAAAAGAATTGGGATTCAAGGAATAATCACAACCTCAAGTCAAACAAAATGGAGTAATTATTATGGGGTTTGTCTCCGCTCATGTCATATGTTTCTCTTCCTCCTTTGAATAATTTTAATTGTTCTTACAAATTTATAGCTTTATATTTTTGTTTTATTTTATTTTTTCAATGTTTTATGTTATTCATATTCAGCAACGAATGGAGCGCTTACCCCATGTACGAAAAATTGAAAAGGTGGACTGCATTTGGTGCTCTCACGGAGAACTCATGGTTAACACAAATGGGGGAATTTGGTCACTCACACCTTCTTTAGTTGGACTAAAATATTTTGTGATTAGTGGAGGTTATTTTGATCAAGTAATGGGTGAAGTATCAAAAGAGTTGGTCTGGCTTCGTCGGTTAGAAATTCGGCAGAGAAACTTCCGTCAGGGCTTTCATTGAAAAGGTTGAGGGTTTTAGAATTCTATGAAGGTTTCTTTGAAAATCGCTTAGAAGAGCTATGGGGGGAGAGTGACGACGAGGTAAGTAGCGACTGTTTTACCTGTTTTAAGTTATTCTTTCATTCGTTTTGTAATTGATGTATGCTTAATGTTTCTCTACTCGAAAATGTGATGCAGGTCCCTGTGCAGTTAAGGCAGTTGATTGTTTTGATTGCCACAAATTTCAAGGTTTTCCAAGTTCAATAGGACATCTCAAACATTTGAAAAATATAGTAATCATTCGCGGCTACAATGTTAGGAGTCTGCCAGACAAATTTTGCCTCCTCCAAATGCTGGAACACCTGGTGTTATTTCAGTGTTACATGCTATCATCACTACCGAGCAATTTCGGTAATTTGAGCAATCTGCGACATCTAAGTTTGTGTTACTGCGTCGAGTTGAGGAGGTTGCCGGTTTCTTTCAAAAACCTGATGCTCCTGGAATATCTCAATTTAATGGGGTGTAGTCAACTAACTTTCACATCAGAGGATTTAAACTTTCTGGAAAACATAACAAAGCTGGAGTTTTTTAACCTTTCTGAGTGCAATCAATTGGAAGAGTTGCCTCGTCAGATCACAAATCAGGCATCCTTGAGAGAGCTCTATTTCAACAGTACCAGTTTAAGAGAGCTACCGGATAACATCGGTCAACTCAACAAGCTGAGGGAGATGTGGATATCACACGTGTTGTTGACAAGCTTGCCGACATCTCTTGGCGATTTGTCTTCCTTGACGAATCTTACAATTGAAGATTGTTCTGAGCTGAAATCTCTACCGAAATCAATTACGCAACTGAATAATCTTGAACGGTTGGGCTTAAACGTCACAGACTGCACTGACAGCGCTTAGGTGACAGTCATGTGGGCCCCCTCTTAACTCCTGCATTTCCGTGTTGCTCTGTTTCCGTTCTGTTTCTGCCCTTCACGCTACTCTTCAAAAAGGGTTTATTTACAGGTTCATTGCAATGAGCATATTTTAAGAATTTAATTTTACGGTTTCACCTAAGTAATGATTTATTTTCATCGCTATGAGCATATTTTTTTAAAGTTTGATTGAAAAATGAATTATCAAGAACAACATTTGATTGTGAGTATATTAAAAAAAAGTGTCATATTGTCAAAATAATAATAATATTAGTTTATATAATTAATAATTGTAATTTAATTTTTGTTTATTGTTTTAATATTTTTTTATATATAATTATTTTAATAATTTCTTTTTATTTGAAAATTTTGAAAAATATTTGCTATCTAAGAAGTGTTTTTTATATTATTTTTTTATTCAAAAAATTATTTTTTTTAAAGTAAGTTTTATGAAATAGAAAATAAAAATGTAAAATCTGGGAGCAATATATATCAATAATTTTTGAATTATTTTTAATATTATTTTTATATATAATATTTTTTATTATTATTTTAAAATTTTTAAAAATATTTTTTATTTAAGAAATGATCTTTATATTTATATTTATGTATTTTTTAATTGGAAATAATTTACTTTAATCAAAATTTAAATTTTTTGTTTCTTTTTTAAAACAAGTTTTATGAAATAGAAAATAAAATATTGTGGATTTTTTAATCAATTATTGATTAGTTCTAACTATTCTTACATGTTATTTAATTTAATTATCATTTTTAATTTTCTAAATATTATAAATAGTGATAGATATAATTTTTTACTCACCATTTTTCAATAAATATGATATCACATTTCACATTGCATCAGACCATCACCTGTGATGTGAGAACCCAACAGAAACATTCCTAAAAGAGGGCCAGCAAATGTCATGGACAGGCCTGACGTACAGATAGAGGAAATTCTCACGGTGAAAGAGCGCAGAGTCGGAGACTACAGATGGAAAGAGTTCTTAGTACACTGGCAAGGCCAGCCCAGGGAGACAGCTTCATGGGAAAAGGAAGAGAGCCTCTGGAAGTTCGAAGACAAAGTCTTGGAGTTCTTGGAAAAGGACTCCCAAGCAAACATCAACATCAGATAAGCCCCGGAGGAGCCGGGCGCAATCTCCGCACCCGTTCAACAAGGGACGAGAGTGCAGGCGTCGAGGACGTTGCCCATCTTTAAGTGGGGGAGAATGTAAGGGGAATGCTGAGTTCACCCCAGGGTCGCACTAGCTCCTTTCTCGTCGCCGGCCGAGTGCAGTTCCAGCCAGGAGCTCGCACCAATGCTCCAATGAGGCGAGCATGCTAGGTGGTCGAACCCATGACCCAAAACCGAGTTGGCATCCCATGTCAACGTGAGTTAGCCAGACTTAGGAGCCAAGCCGCACCAGATCAGTGCGCACCAAGTCGGACACCTTCAGCGTGTACGCCAGATGCCTCAGCCATCCACCTAAGCCGGACCACCTGAGTGTGGGACGCAGTCCTAATTTGGACTCATCAGAGGTTGCAAACTCAGTGAGTACAAGGCCGGACACAAATTGGGGACCTGGGGTTCAGCTAATCGGATCCCCAGCGTAGTGCATGAGTTAAGGAGGAAATTGGGGGCTTCGCCCATTCCTCGGTGTCATCCTACCACCGATTCGTAATAATAGCTTATGGCATAGGAGCATAGATATCCCCTCAATGAAAGTTAAAACACTACACCCACGAAAAATTTCCAACAAGCCCTCAAAGTGAAGGTCCATACCGACGGTCGCCCTCAGCAGAAGCTCCAAAAGCAAAAGCAAAGTGTCGCTATTGAGGGTTTGCCTCGCCCCTTCAAGTGGGACCTCGGGTCAGGGGATGTGGTAAGTCACCGTAGCTCGACCGAGAATGCGACGCTCCTCCTTTTGAAGATCAACAGCATCATCAACAACAACAGAATCATCAGCATTCAGAACAGCAAGAGCTCATCAGGAGTTCAGTCAGCAGAGGTCACGTGAAAGGTTCAACAGCAGCCAGAAGAGTGTCCGTGTTGATAAGGGTAGAAGTTCCACTGAATCCTGTTCAGTGTTTTATATCAAGTGGCCCCAGCGCCATCTTTCATTGTAATTGAGCCCGAGGCTTTACATTCAATAAAGAAGCTTGCATATTTTACCCTACATTCTGACGCTACTCACCCAAATTGAGGATTCATGATTACCGAATCGCTCAAGATACCTTGCATTCGAAATAAGTACCCATTCCGCCTAAAGAAACCTTGTTGCATTCAGAGTAGTTCGTGATATTGGAAGAGTCGTGGTTCCAGACAAATTTAATTTGAGTAAGCTAAACGTGGTGTCACAATAGGTCGAAATCTTAGCCCCAAGTGGACAAGATTCAATTATATAATTAAAATACTATTTTGAAAATGATATTATAAAAATCTTGTGAACAACAAAAAATATACTAATAATTCTTTATATTTACTTAGGTTAATTAAATAAATATTTTAATTAAGTATTAATTAATTTAGATGATAGAGTTGAGATTGTTAGCTAAAATAAATATTAAATCAAATATAAATATTAAAATAAATTAAATATGGTACTTAGCTTAAAATTCCAGGATGTAGGAATGTTACAACATTTGGTTGTCAATAATTGATTCAAGCAAAGATATTAGACTCTACAATCAATTATATCTAGATAACTTGAATGAAAAATTGAATTTTGTGTATCTAGATTCATATCTAATCTAGAAGAATATGTAGTAGATTGGAATTCATTTTCTCTCAACTTTTGCTATCTAAATGCACATAAGAACAATTGGTATTTATAAAAACCTTTGAATTTTTGAATCACAAGGGTTAATTTCTCCTCATTCCAATCCCCAATAAACTAGTTTTCATTTCTAAGTGAAAGAATCAAGAAAAATATGAAAAAATATTCATTATTCCTAAAATGATACATGTAAATGTTGCTAGATCTTTTTCATTCTCTAAAATATAAGAAATCATCCGTGCTCAATAAAAATTTCCTAAGATATATTAATGATCTCTATCATTTTTGAATAAGTTAATGAGAGATCTTAGTGAAAACAACTAAATGCCTAAATAAACATAAAGTTGTCTTAGGTTAGATCAAAATAAGTAGTGTAAAGGTTGACAAAGGTAAAATTTTAATTTTAATTATTTAAAATTTTAGAGATTAGATTTGCAACCAGAAAATTGACCTAGTTCAAGTAAATTAAGAATGTTACTCAATATAATTATAATTAAATTAATATTTTTGTTATATATTCTTTAAGAGTGTATGTATAAAATTGTCAACAATACAATTAATAGAATTTTAAATAATTTATTAAAGTTGTTATAACCACCATAATAAATTTATCAAGAGATTACAATATATCACAAAATCTATCTTAAATCCATTGTATAAACTAATTAGTTCAAATTAATTGTAGAAAATAATAATAATTATTTTTTATTAAACTAAAACTTAAAACATTTGTTCTTTATTAATATAATTTATAATGCAAACTTACATAACCAAACCAAATATAACACAAGTTACCCTTTTCCTTGAAAAAAAATTATCATTGAAAAATATAAATCTAGACTAGTTATGTATGTATCTACAAAGTTTATACAATTTAAGACACATTTTCATAGCTAAATATGTGCTTCAAAAATATCATTTTCAAAATTTTCAACTTTAAAATCCATCCAATTTTTATGATAAACATAAATTAAAAAAAAATTACAATAGAAAAATAAGCACTTCCATATATTGAAATACAAATGTCTAAAATTTGTACCTATTCCCTTAAAACATTGAACATACTTTCAAAAATAAAAGCTTCATTTTATAGTTAATTAGGAGTTTGAGATCATTTCAAATGCAAAATATTATTAGACACATATGATATAATATAACTTACACTATATATTCTCCTATGTTCATTATTTATAGAGAAAGTTATATAAAGAACATAATTTTATGTCCCACTTACATTTACTTAATATAAAAATTCTGAATTTTTTTTAATAAAATAATACATTAAAGTTATTTAGATTACACGATGATTCATAATGATGGTCAAAATGTGAGGCAAATGATATTGTTAAGAAAAAATTAGTCTAAGAATTTATATAGTACCTTAAAGAATAATTCTTATAAGTAAGAGAGGCATTTTTGGTGGTGCACTTTGATTTAGTTAATACAATTTATTTTCAAAAAATGTGATATAATAGCTTATTAAAGTTAAAAATTATATAAACTTTTATGAGTGGACTATTTAGAATGCATTATGAATTTGGTCTTTTAGGTAAGGCAAACAATAATTTTATATTCAAAATTTATTAATCATTACCATGATATTTAAGAATTTTTATGATAGATCTTAAAGAATGTTTTTCTATATTAAAGAATATTTTTCTCTCTATATATCTTTTATAGTGTTGAATATCTAACCTTTAAATTTATTATTTAATAAGTAATATTTTTGTCTTAATATTATATTGTAACATGGTGATAATTAGAGTGTTGTAAATGTAATTATTATCTATTTGCAAAATTAGTTCACAATATCTCATATCTCAATCCCTTCCATAATTGATCCCAAAACTTCTTGACAATCCTTAAATTTATCGTTCATCACCTTGGATTAAATAAACAAATATAGAATCAACCTAGGTCACTTATGTGGTCACAAATATAATCTCTAAAAAAAAAGTTATAGGTCTTTGTCAACCTTTACACTAATTGTGAGCTATCTTAGGACAATTTTATGTTTATTCCTAGACTTGGTTGTTTTTATTAATGGAGATCATTAAGATATCTTAGGGCATATTTATTGAGCAATATCATGTCTTACATTTTAAAGGATGAAAATTATATAGCAACATTTACATTAAAGCACATTATTTGAGAAATAATGAATATTTTTCCTATTGTCCTTTATACTTTCACTTATAGATGAAATATGACCTATTGGGGATTTGAATGAGGAGAAATTAACCCTTATGATTAAAAAACTCAAAGGTTTATAAACACCACTAGTTCTTATGCACATTTATTTTAGCTAACAATCCCAACTCTATTATCTAAATTAATTATACTTAATTAAAATATTTATTTAATTAACCTAAATAAATATAAAGAATTATTAGTATAGTTTTTCATTGTTCCTAAAAGATTGTATAATATCACTTCAAAATAGTATTTTAAAAATATATAATTAAGTTGTCTTTTTATAAGAATGCAGTATCCTATTTATTAAAAAATAGTGATTAAAAAATTATATCTATCACTATTTATAATATTTAGAAAATTAAAAATAATAAATTATATAAAATTTAAGAATAGTAAGAACTAATCAATAATTGATTAAAAAATCAATAATGTTTTATTTTCTATTTCATAAAACTTAATTTAAAAAATAAACACAAAATTTAAATTTTGATTGAAGTAAATTATTTTGAATAAAAAAATACATAAATATAAGGATCATTTCTTAGATAACAAATATTTTTAAATCTTGTGCTAATAATAAAATAATATTTAAAATAATTCAAAAATATTAAAAAATTATAT
>VDFB02104256.1:0-103579 GCA_007258455.2 Sequoia sempervirens | reverse complement strand
CTTCAAAATAGATATTTGTTTTCTGTTTTCATTTTACTAAATTTTGTCAGAAAAAATGGATATCTATTTTTTTTGAAAAAATTTGCAGCCTTGGGATTTCCCTCGAGTTTGCCTTAGTTTTTGGCTTGGGATTGCCTAACCTAGAAAGTCAACCAAAAGAACGTGTTTACAAAATTTCCTTAGTTTTATGAAGTTTTCCCTTGTGGCTGATGATTTTTTTTATCCGAATTTCATGAAATGAAAAGAGTTTATAGAAAAAATTGTCACCTTTCCACCAATATAAGTTATGCCTTATTTTGAGTTTAATAAATAATTATTATTGATTTTCTACATACATTTCGATTAAAGTCTTGATTGATATGTTGATTGAAAAACTTCTATAACTTTCAGACTACTTAACATTTTTTGAACCTACAAGATGCATAACATTATATGCTTCGCATACTATAGGATAAAAAATAATGAATTTCATAAAATTTTGACCAAGTTATAGTGGTCAGACATAGACATTTTAATAATGCTGAAAAGCTATAATAAAAAAATCATAACTAATTATTTACATGGAAAAAAATTACAAAATAAATATAGCACATTCGAGTATGTGTCCTCTACTTATATTGAAAGATTCAAAAAATATATATAATTTTTTTTCTTGTACTTAGCGTTGTCAGGCATACACCTGCTTCTTCTTTTTTTCGTGAAAAATCTAGTACCACTGCATTGAAATTTCAAATTTTCACAAAATAGATTTATTTTTTTCCAAAAAGGGACTAGTAGCCTAGAAACTAAATTCAATTTTCTACAACTTTTGTTTTTACATATTGTTCAAATTATGTTAATAACCTATTCAAATTTTTATTTCAAGTTGTCCAACTCTAGTTTTTTGAATTTTCATCGCCACTTAGAGGCCTAGTTTGGACCCGATGATCTTGCACTAACCCTCAACATTTGTATAATCAAACCCTTTTTGAAATATTTTTCTACTTTAGTGTGAGTTTGAGTGTAAGTTCATACTCTCACTAAAGTGAGGGCTAAACGTAGTATAGAAAATTGTACACCTTAGCAATTTCACATTATGTTCGCCCCCCCTAAATTATTGAGCCTAATTGACCCCACAATTTCCTAAAATTAAGCATTCCAAGTATTATTTTTAATTATTTTTAAAGGGGTGCAAGCATTGAACAAATTTATTTATCTAATAAAATTTTCCCTCAACACCTTAAATTTTGGAAAATAGGGTTGGGACTCATTTTCCCAATGGGAGCACTATCTCACTACTCTGTTTCCCTCAAAATTTGGACATGTTAGTGGTGGAATTGTAACATTTGAATTTCCACTTGTAAAGGTTGGCTATTAGGATCTAATCTTTGGGAAATTAAATAAATTCCTATAAATACCTATGTATTTCATCATTCCAAATCTAAGAAGTTTAGAGGTGAAATTCAAGACCAAGTCAATAGCAACCATTAGAGGAGTCATTGAAGAAATTCAAGATCCAACATCATGTCAAATTTTATGTGTGTTCGTACTATCTTGTGAAGGATGACATTGTTGTAGGTCTCCAAGAATTCAAGCAAATCAAGCAAGCAAGATCCAAGACCCTTGAAGAGATGTGTATTTCTTCAGTCCTTCAAAGAAGCCATTGAAGAGTGGTGAGTTGCAACATTGTGTTCAATCATCATTTTCTTCCTTTCCATTCAAGGTTTTTATCGTTGATATTACCATTGAGGAAGTGGAAACACTAACACGAGGTTTGAATGAGGCAAGCCCTATATGGCACAACATTTTCCCTCTTTTTGGTATAGGCTAGGAAGAAGAATTTAAAAGACCTTTAAGAGAAATTTTACATTGCTGCATTTGTTGTCATCATTCTTACCAATACATAGAAACTTGCCTACAAAATTTATTTGTGCGACATTCCAACAGTGGGACAAGTGGGTATGTGTAGGATCATCATGGAAAAAACAAGCCCTTAAGTGGCAAAAAATTCAAAAAAATCAGAGTTAGAAAATTTGATGTAAAAATTTGAATAAGTTATCTATATTATTTCAAAAATATGTAAGAATAGAATTTTTAGAAAATTGAATGTAGTTTCCAAACTACTAGGTTTGTTTAAAAAGAAAAATCTATTTGGTGAAAATTTGAAAGTTCAATGCAAGAGTACTTAAATTTTAGGGAAAAATAAGATTTAGGTGTCTGTCTGACCACCCTAACCACAATAAAATTATAATATTTTTTTATAAGATTTTAGATATAAGTAGAAGACTCATTTCCAGATGTGATGCATATTTTTTTGTAATTTTTTTCCAAATAATAATTAATTATGAATTTTTTATTACAACTTTTAAAAAATATAAAAACTTGTATGTCTGACCACCTTAACTTGGTCAAAACTTTATGAAATTCAATTTTTCTTTTTTTAATCCTATAGTATGCAAAGCATAGAATGTGATGCATATTTTGGATTCAAAAAATGAGATACCATTTGAAAGCTATAGATGTTTTTCAATCAGCCTATCAATTAGGACTTTAGTCGTAATTCGACTAGAAAATGAATAATAATTACTTATTAAATTAAAATTAAGGCATAATTTATATTGGTGGAAAGTTGAGAATCTCCTTTAAAAACCCTTTTCATTTCATCATTTTTGGGTTAAAAAAAATTCGTCAGCCACATACCCATCATATTGCCACTTTTTGGCCCATCATGATCCTGCACATACCCAAGTGACAAATAGAATCTCATATCCAACACCAAAGGACTCCAAAATTTGATCACAAAAACCTTACAAATACCCATTCACTATATGGCCAATGATTCCTTGTACGCACAACAAAACATAATTTTCTGGGTAGGTACACAGTCATTTGCACCTTCCAAATTTATCAAAACTTGATTATTTATGTTCATCAGTTGTTGGGATCTTTCATTTTTCATATTAGGGAATATAATACCATTAAGATAATCATTTCAAAATATTTTCAACTCCTTCCAATCCCCCTTTAGATGTAGATCCAGGTCTAATTGGCTCACCATTGAGTTTGAAAGTCAATCTATTCACCTTGTTGATCTACATCCTAATGTAATGTAGAAAAATACACCATTGCATCCTAGGATATTTTCATTTAGGACCTAGGATCCCTTTCTATGTTATAGTTTGGTGCTTAGGTAATTAGGGTTCAAATTAGTAGTAAGCAACCCCTAATTACTATATATAATAGCAAACTTTAATTATCATTTTCGCTCTCAATTCTTCCCCACAACTTCATTTTCTTTTGTTCCTGCACCATTCTTCATCATTTTTATTCATGACTCTTCTACTATCCCTGTTTTATATCTTTCAAGAGGTCACCCAAGCCCCTTTTCCCCGTCCATCCTCTTAAGGGGGCATCACTCCCTACACATTTCTTTTTCCTCTAATTATTCTATTTCATCCATGTTGGGGAATCTTCCCATCTATTCCTTCCATCGATTGAACTATATTTTTATTTTTTTCAAAACATCATTATTTCAATATTATTTGAAGAGGGGAAAAATGTAGACACACAAAATTGACCACTTGTATTTGGTCAATTTCGTTCAATATTATGTCTAATTCCTCTTCATTAGCATTAATCAAATAATATTCTAGGTATTTAATTAATATTACCAATTTAACCTTAGTTCTTCTAAGGTCCTAAAGTAAGTAATTAATTTAATTATTTACCTCCCTTTCATCCTCCAAATTAAATAAATATTACTACTTATTTAATCAACCCACATCCTCTCACATGAATTAAATAAAAATTATTTAATTCTCTTATTTTCTCTCACCTCATGTCCCATCCTCTATCATTTTCATTACCTCCTAATCTTAATCCTAATCCATCTCTTAAGTATGTTCACAAAATTAATCATGGATTAAGAGGTGTCACATCCTCCATACTTTACCACTTGCTCCACTAATAACTCACCTTTAATCCTAATCTTCACCTTACCCCCCATAAGTATTTGCACATTCCTAATCCTAATTTTCACCTTTCCCCCATAAGCATTTGCACATTCCCCCATAAGATTAGGAAAGGGCTAATCCCCTTTCCATTTACTACCCATCTACCTTGTCATCTAAGCCTTAAAGTATTTCCCCTTTGGGAATGGAACCCCACATGGGTCCTTGTCCCAATGATATAATTAAGGAATTTAAAATTCGTTTATTCTTTTACATCCCATAAATTTGGAATGTTGAAAAAGGAAGACCTTTATGACAAAGATCTTCCCCATCTTCCAAGGTACTTTCCAAGTACCAATCCTTCTCTCAAACCCTCACATTGACACAATCTCATGGATTGATAGGTCACATGCATCCCTAGCTTTTGATCTTCTCCCACTCAATCCTAGCCCTACATCCATCTCTTCTCACTTCATATGCTAAAAATAGCCATTTTGGAGGATCTTACATCATTTGAGCAATTTAGTAATTTAATGCTACCAAAATTCCATTGAGCACACATCCAAATCAATCAACCATGTTCAATCTATGCATCAAGGACTTCATCATAATTGTTTTCATTGAAATACTTGAAGGTTTGAGCTCTTTTATGCCTTAATCCAATTGTTGCTTGATTTCTTGTGTTTGGTTTTTATTGTAATTTCCTTTCATTTTGAACACATTTTCCCTTGTACATAGTGTCAACATCCATATTTTCTATTTCATACATCGTGGGGCCAAACTTATTATTCTAACACATCAAGATGGGAAATAGAATGCTAATTGAGACGTGAGTTAAATCCTTGAGTCTTTTGATCTTTCCAGGCTAAATTACTTAGGGATAGTTTAAAATATTATCAAACTATGATCATGGAGTAGTTCTTGTATTTTTTGGAACCTACAAATGTTCCATATAGACCTAAGAGTGGAGGTGAGGTCCCTCCATAATAAACTTTCCTAGTTTTGGTTAACTTGGCATCATTTGATCATGCCAAGAATGAATATGTTAATACCAAAAAAACATCATTTGAGAGTAGTGTAAATGTGGCAATAGAAATATTTTACAAGTTTTGTATTGTGAGGAAAAATAAAATGTTCTAACATGTGGAGGTGGCTACTTGAATGCTAGGGGAGGCCTCATTTCCTTCCTTGGGTCTTTCGATCCTTCTTGTCTATATTATTTTCAAGTAGTCTCTTAAGAGCCCTAAGAGAAGGAAACTACCAAACTACGATGTAGAAGTTTTCAAAATTTCTAGCAGTTATGAATATTTTTTCTAGACTTACTAGTGGATGTGGGGTCCCTCCATAATTACCTATCTCAATTTTGGTCAAATCACCATTGTTTGATTGTACTAAGAATGAATTCATTCTTGTAAAAAAGCATCATTTAAAAGCAATGTAAACACTCTAATAAAATTATTTTAAATTTTGTACTTTGTGGGGCCAAATTGATTCCACCAACATATTAGGGTCCAGGGTGGGTGAATTATACTATAGACCTCTATTTATTCCCAGAGCCTCTCGATTCTTGCAAACTACATTATTCCAGGGCAATCTCTTAAGAGCCTTGATAGAAAAAATTATCAAACTATGATAAATTAGTTCTCATACTTCATGGCACATGTGAATATCCTATCTAGATCTATAGGTGGATATGGGGCACCTCAACAACAATGAATCTCATTTTTTTCAAATCAACATTATTTGACTAGACCAAGAACAAATGCATTCTTGCAAAAAGTGTCATTTGAGAGCAATGCAAATGTGATAACAAGCATGTACTTAGAATTTTGTAAATTGTGGGGAAAAAGAATTTCATCAACACCATTAGGGTGGGTAGATGGATTTTAGGGGAAGCCCTACTTCATTCCATAAGTCTCTTGATCTTTCTAGGCTATAGTATTTTAAGGTAGTTTCTTAAGAGCCTTAAAAAAATTCAAACTATGAGAGAGTGATTCTCAAATTTTGTGGAATCTAAAAATATTTGTCTAGACCTATAGGTAGATATGGGGTCTCTCCAAAAACTCCTCTATTAGTTTTCATTAATTTGACATCATTTGACCATGCCAAGAGTGAATGTATTCTTGCAAAAAAAAAAAAACATTAGAGAGCAATGTAAATGTGCCAACAAACATATTTTTTGTTTTTGCATCATGATGCTAAATCAACTACACCAAGAAATTAGGGTGGGGGTTGAAATCTATTTGAGGCATTGGTTTATTTCATAAGTATTTGAATACCCCCAAGATA
Source organism: Sequoia sempervirens (assembly GCA_007258455.2). Classification (NCBI taxonomy): domain Eukaryota; kingdom Viridiplantae; phylum Streptophyta; class Pinopsida; order Cupressales; family Cupressaceae; genus Sequoia; species Sequoia sempervirens. The sequence continues at coordinate 97,361 of VDFB02104256.1, read as the reverse complement.
CATTATTATGGGGTAGCCTCTTAAGATCCTTGAGAGAAAAAAATGGCCAAACTATGATGTAGTGGTTCTTAAAGTTTGTGAAACCTATGAATGTTCCATATAGACCTAAATGTTGATATTAGGTCCCTGCACAATAATATTTATCAATTTTGGTCAACTCAACATCATTTAACCATGCTAAAAACAAATATATTCTTACAAAAACAACATTTTTAGAGTAGTATAAATATGTCAACATACATATTGTGTGTTTCACGCATTATGAAGCCAAACAAACTATACCAACATGTTGGGTTGGGTGAATGGATGCTACTTTTTTCCTTGGTTTATTGCTCCAGTCTCCTGATCATTATAGTCTACATTGCACTAGGACAATCTCTTAAGAGCCTTGAGAGAAAAAACTTTCCAAAATTTTCTTTCCTATTCTCTCAATTTTTGAAACCTATGAATATTTTTTCTAGACCTATAGGTGGACATCATGACCTTCTAAAATAGTATATCTCATTTTTTTCAACTCCAAACTATTTGACCATGCCAACAGTGAATGCTTTCATGTAAAATACATCATTTGAGATGAGTGTAAAGGTGTTAGAGATTAGTGTCTCTTGTTAGATTGGTGCTCGATAGTGGGGATTGAAGCCTCCAATGGGCTAGTTCCTATGAATTTTGTAAGAAGACTAATACCAAAAATATTTTGTCCTGGTTTTCTCCTATAAGGGTTTCCATGTAAAAGTATGTGTCTCATGTACATGTTCTTAATTGCTACATCTTACATGAATAGTATTGCTATGGATAATTAAGGTTTGAAGTAATATTTCTATGGGATTATTTAAGTTGTAAAAAGTAAAGTTTTGATCTATATTGATTCATTCCCCCTCTCAATATAAGTGTGTGTTTCATCAATTGGCATCAGAGCGGGTTTCTTAGAGTATTCTAATCACTTGAGGTAGATCTTGGGAACACACATGGCAGAAAGATTTGGTTTTTCCTCAAATAGGGTACCACTATTTGATGGATTAAATTATGCCTTTTGGAGCATAATTATTGAGACTTATTTGAATGCTTTAGGATACAATATTTGAATATCTATTGAAATTGGTTATACTCCTACAACTCCAATAACAAATCAAGTTGAAAAGAGGGCAAGCGAGAAAAATGCCAAAAATGCAATTTTGTGTGGATTATCCAAATTAGAGTTTGTGAAGGTTATTCATTGCAAATCAACTAAAGGCATGTGGGATAAGCTGAAAATATATATATGAAAAAAGGCGACAAGGTTAACAAAGACAAGCTTCAAGCCCACATGAGACAATTTGAGAGTTTCAAGATGAAGGATGAAGAAATATCATTTCCTATCTACTTCATGTGGATGAAATTATTAACACTATTTGTGGTCTTGGAGAAGAGTTTGAGGAAGCTATACTTGTGCAAAAGATCTTAAGATCTCTTCCCATGAGATTTGATGCAAAAAATTTATCCATCGAGGAGATAAAGGATCTAGACACCTTAAAGATGGACGAATTGCATGGGATCCTCATGGTGTATGAAATGAGGATGAAGAAGGAGAAGCCATAAAAATTAGAGGCAACCTTCAAAGCATCCAAGAAGATGAAGGGAAAAGGATATATATCGAGTGAAAGTCTAAGTGATGAAGAATAACACTTTGTAAGAAAGCACAAGAAAGGATCATGGAAACATAAAGGTAAGTCTACTCTAAAATGTTTCAATTGTGGTAGAATAGGTCATTTTACTTATAAATTTCCATAAGACAAAAGTAAAAGTAGTGAAGAGGAAGAAGAAAAAAGGAAAGGAAAATTCATTTTAACAAGAAAAAGGGTGCATGAGGAAAGAAATTAAATTTTTTTTGAAGGTATAAAAAGAGTCTCTACATTCAAGAAATAAACTTAGCTCATCCAAAGAAAGCAATGGAAGATTCTCTGATACTAATAGAGATGAGATACTGTTTATGGCAATGAAGGTAAGGGATGATGAAGAAAAAAGGAAAGAAGAAAGAGATTTGAAAGAACATATTCAAGATGGTGAAGAAGAGGATCTGAAGAAGGAAGTCCAATTTTCCTATAATAAGATTGAGAAACTCAAGAAAAGGAATTTGAAACTAAAGTCACAACTTCATAGCGAAGCTAAAGTGAAATCATCTCAAAGTCTTGAAGAATCAGAAAGGATGATCATATATCTAAAGATTCAAATTGAGGAAGCAAAACCAATTGAATTAGAACTTGTAAGATATTAGCTAAAGAAAAATGAATTGGAGTGTGAGAAGTTGGAGCTTGAAATTGTTTCGTTAAGGAAAGAGTTGGAAAAATCAAATAATCAACTAATTTGAAGTATGAAGTTCAAAAAGAGATCCAAAATTTTGGAAGATATTATTAAAAATATCAAAGATTTCCTTTTATCAAGATAAGACTTTATTTTGAAGAAAGAAAAAAATCCAATCAAAGAAGGCTCAAGCTCTAAGGCTATAGATTTACCAAAGAAGGCATGTGAGGAAAAGTCCAAAAATTATGCAATTGTGCTCAAAGGCTCCATCAATGGTGATAGTTAAAAGAAGAGAGTAATGTTACTCAAAAAATCAGCATTCCTCACAAAAGGAAACATTGAAGGTTTCAAGAGACCATTCTCTCAATGGAAAGCATAAATGAACAAGTTTCAATATTCATTTTATGGTTATTATTTCTTTTACAATAAGTTTGATCATAAGGCAATAGATTGTAGAGCTCAAGCAAGGAGGGATTTTCGTTTTCTAAAGAGAAACTATAATCCATTTTCTCCTCTAATATACTACAACATCATGTGCTACAAGTGCAAGAATTTTGGTCATACAATGTGTTCTTGTAGAAGTGATTTTGTTAAAGTCCAAAACAAAACACAAATATGAGAAACAAAGCCTGTAGATGTTATAACAAAATATTGCATAAAATTATTGAAAGTGCAAATGTGAGGGCTGATAAAGAAAGAAATCAACAGGAAATAGTACAAGTTGATCATCAAGAAGATAGTATAATTACAGAATAATCAATAGAGGAAGAAGTTGCAAATGGAGAAGTTGAACAAAGAAATCTAAAACCTCCATCAAGACCACCACTTGAGACTCCATCCAGATTTGTTCAAAAGAATCATCCAAAAAAATTGATCATTGGTGACAAAGATACAAAAATTCAAACAAGGAGGAGAGTAGCTAGTTAATTTGGACATGAAAACTTGTGCTTACTCTCTAAAATGGAATCGGAGAATTTTATAGAAGAAAGTGAAAAAAAGAATTCAATAAAGGCTATGGAAGAAGAGTTGGATCAAATCAAGAAGAATGAACCTTGGGAACTTGTCCCAAGACCTAAGGATAAAAATGTGATTGGCACTAAGTGGGTATTCAGGAACAAGTTGAATGAGGATGGCCAAGTTGTGAGGAACAAGGAAAGATTAGTATGCAAGGGATACACTCAAGTGAAAGGAATTCATTTTGAAGAAAAAATTTCCCCTTTTGCTCATATGGAGGCTATAAGAGTGTTCTTAGCATTTGCTTGTTTCAAGAATTTCAGAAGTCTATCAAATGGATGTCAAGTTAGCTTTTCTTAATGGAAACTTGGATGAAGTGTATATTGAAGAACTCAAATGGTTTCTCCTATCAGAGAATGGGGACTATGTATGTAGGATAAGAAGGAACTCTATGGGTTGAAACAAGAACCTAGGTCTTGGTACTCAAGATTGGACAAGTATCTAAAACAACAGCGCTTCAAAAATGGTATTGTTGACAACAATCTATACATTAAAACTAACATTGATCATCAATTGATTGTTGCAATTCATGTGGATGGCCTTATTTTTGGAGGTAGCAATGATGTGTCAAAAGTTTGCAATGAACATGCAAAAGGAGTTTGAAATTGTAAGAGAGGGGGACCAACCACATCAAGGCTCTAGGTCACAGAGAGCCAAGAGCAGAGGGCTTCCCTCACTTACCTCACTCTAAAAGATGGCTTGGGATAAGGATGAAGAATTATGAGCACTATAATGTACTTCTATTAGTCTATAGATCCTGAACTTAGGTTTGGAATAGGCGAGTTGGTTTTTGGAGTTGATACTGTGTCTTAGAAAACTCTCTAGTTGAGGACTGCAACATGGTTTTGGGATGACAGTGCAATGCGCTGGCATCTCTCAGGTGTGTTGCATTTGTATAGTCAAAAAATAGTATTAAACACAATACAACCTGCCTAAAAGCTAACTGACATGCTAGCTAGTCATTTTTTATGAGAAAAACATAATGATAAAGTATGAGAAATAGAGACGAAGATGATAAAGCAAGTAAATGAAAGATAAGGTGATGAAGATAATCTCACAAAAGAGCATGTTCACCGACTAGCTCCACACATACATTCACCTACAAACAAGCAAGAAGGGGGGGAAATTGTTGGAGTTGTATAGGGGCCTACCTCAATCAAACACCCATTTTGGTGTTTCCACCTCCACAAAATGCAAAATGCAACGGAGTAGAATATGTGATAAAGGAAAGAAAAGATATCAATACACACTACAAAACAATACAATGCTACTCAACCAAATCAAAAAGGAGAGTGAAATGTTACCACCTCCACCCAAAATCTCACTAGCCAATGGAGGAGAATATGGACTTGGAAAAGTCACCACGGTTGCAACAGTGATGAAGGGAGGTCTCGCAAGACTCCAAGCCCACACTTCTATGGCTTGCTTCACACTTGCAATGTGGAGTTGATGGAGTATGGCTATTGTAATGGAGTGTTGAAATGCTACTTGAGAGTGAAGTGAATGCTAGAGAATGAGATTGAATTCCTAGGAGATGTGGAAAAAGGATGCATTGAGTGAAGAATGAATGAATTTGAAGGAGAATGAAGAAGAATCTTCCATTTTTAGTGTTAGTTGGTCGAAGAGGGACGTTAAAAATTGACCCCAATTAGGTGTGTAATACCTCTACCAACTTTAGATGTGGGAATCCGTTAGGGACTGTAGTGTGTCATGCAGACGTTCCTACGCCGCACATGCCTCCTTGACAAATATTCTCTCACCGAAACAAAGGAAAAATGCCAAGTGGACAAAAGGCAGTTGGGTGATGTGGAATTTTTCCTTTGGATTTGATTTTCTAAGGTGAGGGTGCGTGAAAGGGGAATTTGCGTAAAGAGTGCAAATTTTCTCCTATACATTTTTCCCCCACTTTAGCAAGAACAAGTACTAATGAGTTCTTTGGTAAAGTAGATCGAAGAGTTAGTAGGGTTAGAAATTTATCCCTGAACCATTGAGGAAGTAGATTGTGATTTGGTGAGCTCGAAATTGCAGGACAAGCAAAGGACTCCACAAGTACTCTCCCTGGGGAGCTTTGAACAAAAGACTCCATAGCCCCACAGAACTATGAAGATGCACAAAGTACACCAAAGGCCCTCAGACCAACAATGGACAAATCTCGTAGGATCAAAGCATCTCACAGACCCACAAACCTACAAGGAGGCAACCCCCAAGATCTCTCGTATGAAGGAAGCCCCCAGATATAAGCACCTTACAGGCCCACAAACCTACAAGGAGGCAACCCCCAAGATCTCTCACATGAAGGAAGCTCCACGAAGTAAGCGCCTCAGAGGCCTGTAGATCTGCAAGGAGGCATCCCCCAAGATCTTTCACATGGAGGAAACCCAAATAAGTAAGCACCTCACAGGCCTATAGACTTGCAAGGAGGCACCCCCAAAGATCTCTCACATGGAGGAAACCCAAAAAAGGGGACTCCGTAGAGTCGAATAGCGACTTCATAAGTGCACCTGTGAAGCGATATGTTGATCCATAGATAGAGCATGTCCAAAAACAATGTGTCCATGCAGGAAAATAAGCGGATAGTCACGTAGACCGGCGACAAGTTGGAAGGCTTCCAAAGGGGTCCCTCAGGAACCTTACGTGAAGAGGGGTCCACTCAAGGGACACACTGTTTGAAGGTGTAATAGATACGTCTTTTTCTCAAATCAATTCATCACCAAGGAATCCTTGCGAAAGATGTTCACTTCATCAAGGAATTTGAAAGGAAGAAAATGCCCCCTCATAAGGGGAAGGTCAAGGTTGCTCCCACCTTAAAGGAAATTTCTAAAGTTCTTTCTTTGCAAACCCATGATGAAGGAAACACGTTCTGTTAGGGGTCCAAGTCGAGAATGTGATTTTTGAAAAATCTTACCAAGATCTTCAAGAAAAGATTTGTTGGCAATGAATGTGTTTTCTAAAAATCAAATCATCATAGAAATGGCGTTGTCACACATACAAGGGACAACTCAAGAAAAGAAGAGAGAAAGATAAGAAAAGAGTGAAAGATAAATAATCACAAACAAAGGACATAGGGGGATCTGGTTTTGCGGGGTCATATCTGCTCATGCTTATTAAATAATAGGTAACCACAGTGCAAGGAAAAATATCATCAATCCCCACCAAATTAGGAAGAATGCACGAAAGACAAAGTAAAAATAAAAATTGGGTGAACAGGGAAGGGAAGCTCTAAATGCCCCTAACACTTTGTATAGTCCCCAATTTTTTGAAAATCAAACATAAACATGGAAGAATGATGATACAAATAGAAGAAGGTTCATGACACAAAATCACTCTCATATCCAAGCAACAATAAGGGTGACAAGGGTCATCCAAGAATAAAAAACACAATCACGAGGAACACATAACAACACACATCTAATCTAAAGATAAAGAAGAGGCCTCCCCCTAACACTCATTGACCAAGAGGTTGTTCGCTTCCAAATCTAGATCATTATAAGGGGAAGGAGGATGAACCTGTAGTGGTGAAATATTTAGGAGAGGAGCTTTCGACCCTTCTGCAACAAGGGTTAAGAAAGAAGGCCCTACAAAGTTCTCCACTAGGCTCTTGTGGAGCTATGGTCAGCAATTTCACGAAGATCACCGACAATGTGAGGACCTCATCCAGAGAGTTGAACATGCACTTTACTAGAGTGCCATGTTGTACCTCAACGGACAGAGAGGACTACGCTAGAGATTCACTGCTTGGCTCACCAAGTGACTTGGGAGTGGTGACCAACTTAATGGAAGATGAGACTTGCTTCATTACTAGGATGGAACAAGCTAGTGTAGGAACACCCTTCAAAGAAGGCGGGCTCCTCTTACGCCCTCCATTGCTGGAAGGGCCATCCTCCACCTTTTGCTTTGTTGGGGGATGTGAACTCCCCACAAATGAGGTGGGAGGCATAGAGGAAAAGGAGGAGGAAAAAATTGTAGTAGATACCACCGAAGTATTTGGCATATCCATGGGTTTAGGGAATGGTGGAATGTCTGGAAGGGACATCAATAGGGGTGTCTCATTCAAAGGAGCGATAAATACCTGCACGTTTTTGGGGTCAGGCGCATTCATACTCACTATGGGACGGGGAAGTGAGACTGAACTAGACTGAACAGAAGCAGAGGGGAGGAGAGAGGAGGACATAACAAGAGGCCTTGAAGCAAGGGTAGTCATCTCCTCTTCCTTCTTTTGCAAAGTGGCCTGCTCAACTACTAGAGCCTTTCGTCGACACTTGCACTCATGTACAATGCAATTTTTCTGACTCTTCGAGCAAGAGGTTGGTAGCTACAAAGGGATGAAAGGCTCTAGCTCAACCATAGGGGTGTCCATCACAACTATTTTCGATGAAGGGACAGGGTCCTAAATGGGAGTAAGAGGAGTAGGTTGAGAAACAATAGGGGGAGTCGGCTCTAGTGCCTCAATAGCAGGCCTCTTCCCATTTACTGCTTTGGGAGAAAAAGTAGTGGGAGGCTGCAGAGGCTAAGAAATAGAGGATTCCCCGTAGGGACCCTTTCTTTTGTCATATCGAACGAGCCCAGACTCTATGGGTAGAATGAGAAGCTCAAACGCAGGACGCTTGGACTTTTGCCAAGTAGGCACCATAGGATTCTCTTGCAAACGTGGAACAAAATCTAATGGCACCATAGCAGGGCAAGAGCGAGCATCAAGCTGAACAACGAAAGTGTTGGGATTTAGTATTCACATAGGTGTTAGGAATGTTAGAATGCATATGGGTGTTGGGCATATCATAACATTCCCATAGATTATTTGTTATTTGGTTGTGATTTGTTTGTTTGTGTGTATAATGAGTTGTTAAAACAACTCATATCTTTAGCTAGTAGTTATAGGGAGTTTCCTAAAATGTAGGAAAAAAAAATCCTATATATATGTAAATGTATTGAATGAAAATGATGAAAAGAAGAAGCTTGTATATCCAGTTTTTTATTATTATAACTTCTATCTCTTTGCCCATATTTCTAATAGAAAGAGGATGAAGAGGGACCCTGAGAGGGCTTCTCTTCTTCTCTTCTATGGTCCTTGGTAGCATCACTGTAAGCTTTTAGGCATTCCCTATACGAAACAACATAAGGTGATGGAAGGTACCTCACTCTAGGCATTAAGTGCCCTTTCTTGTACTTCTAATAAGTCTAGTACAAGAGACCCTTTCTAGGTAGGAGAGGACCAATGGGTGTAGGCCAAAAGTGATCTAAAGAATAACTAGCATGTGCAACCGGTGGTCTATAACCGGTGTCATGGATCACATGCACAAAAACATCATGAATAAATTTTAAACATTTGTGCACAACCGAGGGAACTATGTTCATAGCTACTAACCAGGGGATACCCAGCTTCACTCTAAAGAGTTCAGATCCCAGGATTATGTCAAACAGTAGGTTTATGGATTTAGGTTTGACAAGGACTAACAAAACAATAATACCAAGGGGAGGTACAAAAAGTTTGTTATGTGTACGAATGGTGCTCACAACTGTGTCATACCCATCTTTGTGCAAGCAGTTAATTAACATGATCTCCTCGGTTATAATGTTCACCTGAGACATCAAGTCAACAAGAACACCTACTAGAGTGTTCCCATTGATTCACGTGGGTATATAAAGAGGAGATGGTTCTCTGTTAAATCCCATTGGAAGGTCCTATGAGTTGAAGGTTATACCTATACTACTACTTGCAGGATACACAGAGGGGGTAGGCAGGTGTAGAAAAAAGGCCATCATGCACACTAAATTATACTCTCACAAACCTCCCCAAAGGTTGTAAGATAGGATAGTGACCCAATTAAGATTTTGTTTCACAGCACCTATGGAACCTTCCAACTATGCCTACTAGGCAGATCGCACGTTGGGAACAACACCCGCACCTACAACACTCCTAGATCATGAGGAAAGGACCCTTCAGTAATGCCAAACGGAACCAAAATGGTTCATGTCGGGTTCAACAAAATTGTAAGAGAGGGGGCCTAACCACATCAAGGCTCCAAGTCATGGAGAACCAAGAGCGGAGGGCTGCCCTAACTTACCTCACTCTAAAAGATTCCTTGGGATAAGGATTGAGAATGATGAGCACTATAATGTACTTTTATCACTCTACAGATCCTAAACTTAGGTTTGTGCTAAGCAAGGTTGTTTTTGGAGTCAATACTATGTCTTAGATAGCTCTCTATCTGAGGATGACAATGCAGTTTTGGGACGACAGTGTAGTGCACTGGCGTCCTTATAGTCAAGAAATAGTAAACACAATACAAACTGCCTAAAAACTAACTGACAGCCTAGCTAGTCGGTTTTGATAGGAAAAACATAATGATAAAGTATGAGAAATAGAGACAAAGATGATAAACGTTGAGTAAATGAAAGCTAAGGTGATAAATATAATCTCACAAAAGCACATGTTCACTAGCTAGCTCCACACGTGCATTCACCTACACACAAACAAGAAGGGGGGAAAATTGTTGGGGTTGTGTAGGGGCTTGCCTTAGTCAAACCCCCCTTTCAGTGTTTCCACCTCCACGGACAACCATAATGCAACATAGTAGAATATGTGATAAAGTAAAGAAAAGAGAGCAATACACACTACAAAACAATACAATGCTACTCAACCAAATGATAAAGGAAAGGAATGAAACTTTACCACCTCCACCCTAAAGATCACTAGCCAATGGAGGAGAATATGGACGTGTCAAAGTCACCACAACCACAATTGTGATGAAGGGAGGTCTTGCAAGACTCCAAGCCCATGCTTCTATGGCTTGCTTGACACTTGCAATGTGGAGTTGATGGAGTGTTGGTGCTACAATGGACTGTTGAAATGTTGCTTGAGAATGAAGTGAATGCTAGAGAATGAGATTGAATTTCTAGGAGATGTGAAAAAAGGATGGATAGAGTGAAGACTGAATGAATTTGAAGGAGAATGAAGAATAATCTGCCACTTTCGGGGTCAGTTGGTCGAAGAGAGATGTTATAAATAGACCCCAATCAGGTGTGTAATGCCTCTCCCAACTTCAGATGCAGGAATCCGTAAAGGACGAAAACACACCATGCAGACATCTGTGCATCGCGTGTACATCCTCAACAAATATTCTCTCACTGACACAAAGGATAGATGCCACATGGACGGAAGGTAGTTGGGTGATGTGGAATTTCACCTTCAAATTTGATTTTATAAGGTGAGGGTGCATGAAAGGGGAATTTGTGTAAAGGGTGCAAATTCACTCCTATACAAAAATGTTTATGTTTGGTGAGTTGTCTTTCTTTCTTAGGTTGCTAATTTCTCAATTAGATAAGGGGATGTTCATTTCACAAACCAAGTATATTAAAGAAATGTTGAAGAAATTTAGGATAGAGGACTACAATCTAGTGAGTACTCCCATGGTTGCATGATGTAAATTGAGCAAGGATGATGAATCTCCTAAGGTGAACCAAAAACTATATAGGTCCATGATTGGAAGTTTGTTATATGTGATAGCAACAAGACCAGATATTATGCAAGCAGTTAGTTTGGTGACATAATTTCAAGAAACACCAAAGGAAACAAATGTGCAAGTAGGGAAGAGAATATTCAAGTATCTAAAGGGCGCTATGGATTTTGGGTTGTGGTATCCAAGAGGTGAATGTTTCATCCTCACAACATACATGGATGCAAATTGGGATAGCAGTATTGATGACAAAAAAATCACAAGTGGAGGTGCATTCTTTCTTGGCCACAATCTTGTATCATGGTTAAGTAAGAAAGGAGAGTCGGTTTCTTTGTCCACAATAGAAGTGAAATATATTGCAACAACTTCTTGCTGCATTCAAGTCCTTCAGATGAAGTTAACCTTCAAGAACATCAATGTTGAGTATGAGCACCCCATTTCCATCTTTAGTGATAATACAAGTGCAAAAGAAATATCAAAGAACCCCATCGTGCACTCCAAAATAAAGTACATTTTTTATCAAACATCATTTTATAAGAGAGCAAGTTGTTGATTAGTAGGTGAAGTTACAGTATGTTGTTACAAAGGAATAGATTGCAAAAAAATTCATGAAGCCACTACCAAAAGAAACTTTTGAGTTCCCGAGGGAGAAATTGGGAGTGATATCACTCTCATCCAACCATCAAGTTTGTTAAAAGATACATATGTTCAGGGGGAGCTACTAATTTCATTATATTTCAGCCTTGTGATAATTTTTCCATTGATGTCAAAGGGGGAGATGTAGATTAAGGTGAAGCATCTCAGTTAGGGGGAGCATTTCAGTCAAGGGGAGAAGTATGGTCCCATTACATTTTAAGATTATCTCTTTATAGGGTTGCCATCAATGAAAAAGGGGAAATTATTGGAAATATTAGTGTCATTTGTGTCAAAGGACAACTCATGTCTAGTGTCCTCTTGAAGGGTTCTTAAATAAAATAAAAATAATATTAAAATTGGGACGACCCCCTCTTGGTGCCACCCTAAACTTGGGGTTATGTAATTAAAATTAAATATGTTTTTTGAGGGCCTTCCAAAGTGGGATGACCCCCTAGAGTGGTGTGCACACATTGGAAAATAAAATTAAAAATAAAATAAAACAAATTATTATTAAATAATGTTGGACCGATCCCCTTTGGAGAATCACTCCTCTTGGGTGAAGAGTCATGAAGGCATGCATAAATAAAAGGTTGTGAGAGGATTCAAAAGCAATAAATTTCAAGGAATATTATTTACATGAAGAGTAGAAATAAAAACTATTTGAGCATATCTATGAAACATTTGTGAGTAGATTTATAGCAACAATTTTGTGAGAAGAAAAAATAAATAAAAGCAAGATCATGGCATATTTATTAGAAAAATTATTGAAGAGTATATTGCAAATTTATGAATGGATGTATGGTAGATTTGTAAGTAGTTAAGAGGGAATATCTAATAAGCTACAAATAAAATTACTATATTGTTCTTGTGGAGGTTGAAGCCTCCTATTTGGGGAGATTGAGAAGTTGGAGCCTCTTATTGGGAGAGATTGGTGTCTCTTGCTAGGTTGGTGCTCAGTGGTGGGGATTGGAGTCTCTAATGGGTTGGTGCCTATGAATATTGAAAGAAGATTAATACAAGAAATATTTTGTTGTGGTTTTCTCTCGTAAGAGTTTCCACATAAAATTGTGTCTCTTGTGCATGTTCTTAATTGCTACATCTTGCATGAATAGTATTGCTATGGATAAATAAGGTTTGAAGTAATATTTCTATGTGATTATTTAAGTTGTGAAAAGTAATGTTTTGATCTATACTGATTCATCCACCCCCCTCCCCTCTCCCAAAAAGAAAAAAGAAAAAGAAAAAGTCTTGACACTTGGCATTACATGTCTTATATAAATTCCAATGTGACATTCAAAGTGGAGCACACATATTACATAAAATATAATAAAATATGACATGTAACTACAAAAAAATACCTAATAATTAAATATCTAAATTGGGTGCATGCAAAATTTGAAACACTATAATTCCCAACAATGGAAATTGCTAAATGCAACTATAATACATTGTGGTGTATAAGAGTTTCCATCATAGAGTTGCCATCATAGAAATAGCATGACTAAGGAGAGTTAAGTGTGAACTAGAAGAAAATCAAGGAGCCTCTTTCCATAAAAGGAATTACTCTAAAATGGTAACATCCAAGGTTGGAAAAAAGTTTGTCATTTAATGAAAATTTAACTCATCATTATGTGGAGCATTTTATTTTGTTCTTGATTTGGGTGCTAAGCTTGCCCATGGTATCACCACATGGATTTAGAAACAATTCATGGCTTCTAGATTCATTGCTTCTAGTTTAGGGCTTTCCTATTTATTGGATGTTTGGCATAGAGATAATCAATATATATTTTGGAGGCACCTTTACACTCCAAAATACCTCCAAAATTATTGATTGGTGTGATTTCCTATGAAAGCTTGAGCCTAAGGTTGTATTGTAGCTGTTGCCATTGCTAGAAATACAATTGATTCAAAGTTTCGAGGCTTTTTCTTTTTCTCAAAAGAGTTTTCTCAAGATAAACACAATAAAATGTATTATATATTTTTTTTTCTATTTAATATTATATATTTTCTTTGCTACACTTTTCTCCTTTTATTAATACTATATATTTTCTTTACTTCACTACTCTCCTTTTAGATTATAGTGGAATTTTTATCCCATTTTCTTTCAAAGCTCACTTAAGGGCTCCCACTTGCATGAGATTATACAATGAAACGTATGCACACAATGTACACCAGTGTACTCTTGAAAGAGAGGATATATATAAAGTTTATGTTAGGTCATCTGCTATTCCACTAGGACCATCAATTGGTCTAACCAAAGCATGTGAAGGGACATGCTCATTGCAAGGAAGATTTCTCAAGAAATGCCAACAAATCAGACAATGCCAAGAAACCTTGGTATTGTGCAAGAAGTTCTTGTGCAACAATATTTATTCTTATCCATTCAGTAAAGATCGATCAAAGCACATTAGAAATTACATTGCTTATTTCTGTTATCAAACCATTGTCAATTATGCTTTGAAATGGCATTCCAGACAAATCTATTAACAATTGATTCAACACTACTCCACTGGCACAGAGTCCAATTCCTGCTAATGCAAACCTTCCTCTAGGGACTGTCAAGGGTTTAGATTCTTCATATTTTAATTCATCATTTGATGAGCTCAATGCCCATGCCATTGCAGGTGGGAAAATGTCATAAAGTGTCATCATGCCATAAGCACCCTACCACAGAATGAAACATTTGCTGATGTTAGCAGAAAATTAGTTTTAAATCCTAGTGAGACGCTCTTAAACACTTTGTAAGAAGTGCATATTACACCTAAAATGATCAGAAAACCTTAAATACCTTACAACCGAATGTGTCCCTGGAGGAGTACAAGTTAGACCTAAAATGTTGGTAATGTTCTCTATAAAATAAATCTATGTTATTATAATACCCTCTAAATCTTGCCCCGATTGTGTAGGAGAAACTTGTTTATCTCTCTAAACCCTAGCATTCGCAACTTTTTTAAGCATTCTGCCATTTTTGTTGTTCTCTAATTTCTGTTTATTCTCATTGTTGCTCCTTTATTTAGCATTTTCGAGTGAGATTCTCTAGAGGGAAAGTTGAGTGCATTCGCAAAGAAGATTTTGCACCTTAATGGGTGGTGGAAAGGGAAGGGCTTATGTCGGGCCAATGAAACATTAACTGACTATACCAACAGGAAGTAATTTTCATATGAGAATATGTGTCAATGAATGGTAATAATTCAATAAACTTAGAAATGAGGCAAACTGCTTCACTTTAACATAAAATCCTTTTTACTATGGGCATATAGTGATCACAGAATAACTCATCTAATATAAATTCTAGTTTTGCTTTAAAAATTACAACCAAAATTAAGTGACTTTACTAACTGCAATATTTATTGTAGAGAGGAATGCATTTCCAACAAAAGCCGAAATCATTATAGGTGGAAAAATCACTAATGCAAAAGATGCAAGTCGCAAACCATTACTTATCCACCATTTATTAAGGACTAAACCCATTTCGCTTGCCCTAACCATGGTATAAAGAAAGGATCGCCCAAAGCTTGCTTGATAAGATAAACATGAAAATATGTCCTTAAAGGGATGTAGTAATGTGATAAAATGTTTGGCTTTTAGGCATATCAAAGAGACAGTTGCACTCCAAATATTTCCTCTTAACACTGGAATCATTTTGGAGTTGCTTAATTGCTCCAAGAAAAACTCTAGCAATCCTAACCAAGAACCAATTAATGAAGTTGCAATAGCCAAAAGAGAGAATAATTGAACAACATAGGAAACATCGCCCCCTTCAAACCTACAAGCCAAACACACTCACTTTTAGCTCTAAATACAAGTGCTTGTCATTGCCCTAAATGCATGTCAAGAAAGAAATATTTGGCACAAGCTCTTAAACTGGTGCATAGAGATAAAATGAAAATAATGGTGTGTCGGTGACATGTATTTTTAAGGCAAGATAAGATAAATCACAAAAGGTTAATATTCTAGAAGGAAAGTTTAAATACTGCTTGGAGTCCATCCATCTCTCTCTTTTATTTGAAAGAGGGTTAAGGGAAACATATATGGATAATTAAATTTGTGAGTTACGATGTATTTCCACCACAGGACTAACACTATAAATGTCATAAACACATGCTCAACAGAAGTAGCCAAATCCATACTGAAATCATTGAAACTGCCAACAGATTTCAAAGCTACTATTTTTGAATGGTAGCCTTGTCTATCATTTGAACTGTAAAGGATGGTGACTGAATCTACTTATGAGAAAATACCTCATGCTTAAGGGCATGAATTTTTTTTCCATATTTCAAATTTCTCCATAGTAACAATGGCAATCTGACTAGTAGAAATTTTTTTTCATATTTCAAATTTCTCAGCTAGGGAGAATACTTCCAGCTACACAAGACATATCACCTCATCGTGATGTCTACCAAAATGGCTATAGCCATATGTGGAAAAGAAAGATACCACCTCATGGTGATATCAACCATAATGGCTACACCCATGTATGGTAAGTACAAGTGTTCATCACTTAACGTGATGTTGTCACCTCATCGTGACTTTCACCATGGCTCTCCCAAAGGGTGAACAACACAAGTACAAGAAAATCATCACAGACTCTCTCATGTGATGTCATGGAGTCACACACATGACATCCACCATGGCTCTCCTAGAGGGTGGAAACAAGGGCTTTCACCTCAAATCTCAAAGAGAAATGCATTAACAAGGGCTTGCACCTCAAATCTCTCTCAAAGAGAAATGCACTAATGAGGATCACTGATATTGAGACTCCTTCTCAGCTAGGGCTTGATTTTCCACCATACCAAGCGTGTCCCAAAAGTACACAAACTTTATCCTAGAGAGAGGCTTGGTGAGAATGTCTGTCGTCTGCTCATCAGTGCTGATATACCTCAACTAAATTACTTTCCTCAATACCATATCTCTGATATAATGGTATTTGATCTCAACATGTTTGGTTGTGTCATGAAACACAGGGTTGACAGAAAGCTTCACGCAATTCTGGTTATCACAATGAATGATAGTAGGCTCCATTGATTTTCCAAACAATCATGCAAGGAGCTTCCAAAGCCACACTACTTCTCAAGCTGCCATACAAGCTACAATATACTCAGCCTTTACTGTACTCAATGCTATAGATGACTGCTTCTTGCTGCACTAAGATATCATCGCAGACCCCAAACTGAAGCAACATCTAGAGGTTCTTTTCTGATCAGTGACACACCCTGCCCAATCAAAATCAGTATAACCATGCAACTTCAAATCCACACCTGAAGAATATCTCAACCCATATCCAACTATGTCATACAAGTATCTCAGGATACATGTTTCGCTGCAACTAGATGTATCTGTCTAGGTTCACACATGAATTGACTAAATGCATTCATTGCATAGCAAATATCTAGTCTAGTATTCACTACATACATCAAATATCCAGTCAACTACCTGTACAATGTAGGATCCACCAGATCTGAGCTAGCTGCAGCCTCTTTCAATTTATGCAAGTTGGTCTCCATAGGCGTAGACATGAATTTACAATCCATCATACGAAATCTCTTCAAAATATCAATGGTGTACTTCCCTTGACTTAGAATCATCTCATCTGGCTTTTTCCAAACTTCTAAGCCAAGGAAGTAATGCATGAGACCAAGATCCTTCATTTCAAATTTAGAAGCTAACTCCTTGCATTTGAAAATGAGGTGTTCTTCTCTAGTAAGAATCAAATCATTAACTTACAAAACCAAAATTAATGCTTCACCATCAATTACCTTGAAATACAGGTTAGAATCAGCATCTTTCTTAGAGAATCCCAAGCTTGACAGGTAACAATCAATCCTTTCATACCAAGCACAAGGAGGTTTCTTAAGACCATACAAGGGCTTCTTCAGCCTGCAAACATGAGACTCCTTCCCATGTACCTTGAATCCATGAAGTTGCTCAATATAAACTTCTTCCTTGATTACCCCATTCAGAAAAGTTGTCTTCACATCCATCTGATGAATATTCCATCCTCTAGATGTAGCAATGGAAATGATGGTTCTGACAGAAGTATAGCGAGCAATTGGAGCAAATGTTTCTTCATATTCAACCCCCTCTTTTTGTGAAAACCCTCTAGCCACGAATCTTTCCTTGTACTTCTCAATGCTCTCATCAGCCTCATGGTTGATCTTGAAGAGCCATTTAGAAGATACCACATATTTTCCTTCGCGTCTAGGAATGATGTCTGGGACATCATTCTTGAGAATGGACTGATACTC
Organism: Sequoia sempervirens; assembly: GCA_007258455.2. Lineage (NCBI taxonomy): Eukaryota > Viridiplantae > Streptophyta > Pinopsida > Cupressales > Cupressaceae > Sequoia > Sequoia sempervirens. The sequence goes on along the minus strand of VDFB02104256.1, from coordinate 79,735 downwards.
CTCTAACATAGCATCTCTCCAAACCTATTGAATAGAAGCTTCCTCAACACTGGAAGGCTCAAACTCAATAATTTGACTCATCAAAGCAACATAACTAGAGAACTTATGAGGTCTCTTACTTTCTCTGAAGGTTCCTCTTGGCGTTGTAAACCTTTCTGCCACCTGCATTATTTTCCTAGCCTAGAGAGGTCTTTTTCTACCAAGCACAATATCGGTAGGCCCATCAGTAGGTTCCAAGGGCTCAATAGGATCATCATCTTCTTTCGGTTCTGAAGCCTCCCTCTGAATCTCAGGAGCATGGTCAACTTCCATATCCTAAGGAGACTCTTCATTATCAATCTCCATATGAGTGCCCTTTGATCTTCTAAATGCAACATCTTCTTCAAATGTGAAATCTCTACTGATCTCGATCAGCTTCTGGCCTAGAATGTAGATTTTGTAGGCTTTTGATGTTTCACTGTAACCTACAAAAATCCCCTTCTTGCCAGAAGGCTGCAACCTTGTCCTCTTTTCCTTCGGTACATGAACATATAAAAGACATCCAAAGATCCTCAAATGACTCACTTCTGGCTTCTTCCCAGTAAAAGCTTCTTCAAAAGTCATGTTCTCTAGGATTCGGTGAGGACTTCTATTCTAAACATAGACTATTATCCAAGATTCTTTCGGGTGATCCCACAAAGCTGGTTTACAATTTCTGGGAGATTTTGATTTTTGCTTCAATCATATATTTTTAGAAAATATAATGATTTAATCCTTAAAAAGTTTTGATTTGATCAAAATACCTTAGATCAAACCCCCTTGGATAGAACCCTGCTAGTTTTAAACCATACATATAATGGAGTCTCCTTTACACCTATCAAAATGCTAATAAAAAACCACTTTTGATTTACCTTTTGGGGGATCAAATGAATTCATTTAAAATTTATTTCTTATAAGTATGTAGTCCTTGTTATAAGCTTCCCAAAAAGTATAATTTTAAATAAATTTCATTTTATTATTATATTTTTTTTATTTCTTGTGAATGTAGGTTTTTCACTTAAAATGAATCTCTTTATTCTGCACATGTGGAAAAATAGCGGATTATCAAAAAAATTGAAAAATATGAGTGCACCAGATATTGAAGTCCTTGATCCAACAAAAATAAATAAAATTGAATTTCAATACATACAAAAAAGTTATGCATTATATGGTCACGTTATGTTTGAATTGTAATTAGTTTGACTTTGAAACTTGATTAAAGAAAAAATATTCAATAAAAAGATATCTAACCAAACGGAAGCACTAGATATTGGAGTTACAAATCTAAATTTGAAAGAATTAGAATTTTATCCTTCATGGAAAAAATTTATGCGTTATACGGTGAGCGTCATTTTTTTAAAATGTTGTTTTCTGAAAAAAAACCAGTTTTTGAGGGAGACGAAAAAAGAAGTGCAATCTAATTCCAAAAATTTTGAAAAAATATGTTTATATTATACAGAAAAAATGTCACAAAACTCTAGTTTGCATCATCTTCAAATTCCTCACAGTTTAGCCGCTATAGGTGCCCGAAAGTGAATATTTAGTTAAAAAAATTTATTTCAGTTTCCAGTTTGACCAAAAATTGTAAACCACTATTGTGGGATCACCCTTCCACCAAAAGGAAGGTTTGCAGATCTTGATCATGAATCATGGCTTTGGTTGCTTCCACAATAGATTTGTTCTTCCTTTCAACAACTTCATTCTGTTGAGGATTATAAGGAACACTAAACTCCCTCTTAATCCCAGCTTCAATGAAAAAATTCAGAAAGCTGTCAGAAGTGTACTCTCCTCCATTATCGAATCTCAAGATTTTGATCCTCTTTTTAGACAAATTTTCCACCTGAGCTTTGAACTCCTTGAACCTTTCTAATACCTCCTTAGATTCTTTAGATTTCAAGAAATAAATCCAAGTCTTTCTAGAGTAGTCATCAACAAAAATAATGTAATAGGTTAGAAACCACTCGAAGAAGCAACAGATATTGGACCACATAAATTAGAATGAATGAGATCTAGAATACATTTGGATCTACTTTATCTACTATGAAATGGACCTTTTATATTCTTACCCAAAGCGCAACCTCTGCAAGTACCTTCGTGCTCTTGGTTGAACTTTGGAAGGCCTATGACCATCTTCTCCATGAAAGGTAGAGCTCAAAAGTGAAAGTGAGCCAATATTTGATGCCAAACGTCACACAAGCTTGAAGAATCATGCACTAGAGCTTGAAATGGACGAGTGCATAGCCTGTACAGGCTCTCATGTCTAACTCCAATTACTCGAGCAATCTTGAAGTTTGAGTTCTTCGTCCACACAAGAACTTTTCCTTTAGAAAATGCTACTTGGTACCCCTTGTCTTCCAAGGTTGAAATGGAAACAAGGTTTCACTTGATGCCTGAAACATATAGAACATCACTTAACTATAGGGAGATGCCGAAATCCAAGTGGAGAGTGGAGGTCCCAATTCCTTTCACTAAGTAACTAGCATCATCTCTAATAATGACTTGTTCACTAGAATCTCTCTCCACCAAATTTGATAGATGCTCCCTAAATCTGGTGATGTGGTGAGAGGCACCACTATCAATCAACTAAGTGTTGGTGTCAGTAGGTACATTGCTTGAAAATGCTGAATAGAACAAGTATTCACATGAATCTTTCTGCGAAGAGACTTCATCAACATTTGCAATGGTGGCTTACTGCTTAGGCCTAGCTGGACATTCTTTAGCAAAGTGGCCATACTTTTGACATCTAAAGCATTGGACTTTGGAGAGGTCCCTCTTCTTGAATGCGGGAGCACCATCAACACCTTTATCTCTATTCATCTTGAAATATCCTTTCTTCCCATATTTTCCTTTCTTCTTTGAGGATTGAGAGGTGAGAACATGAATGTCTTCATTAGTAGAGCTTTGACCAATTCCTCTAGAAGCCAATCTAGACTCCTCTTGAATGCAATCTTCCCTCAATCGATTAAACTTGGGAAGCTTTGATCTTGCACTGATTCCTTGAATGTAAGACTCCCAAGATGAAGGGAGACCATTAAGAGCAAGCATGGTCAAGTCCTTGTCATCTATCACATGACCAATTGTAGAGAGCTGATATCTCAACTCTGAAATCTTCATGAAGTAAGCAATAACCATTTCTCCTTTCACCATCTTCACATGATGGATTTGTTGCTTCAGTGCAAGTGCCTGGCTTGTGTTGTTGATTTTGTACATCTCCTCTAAGTTTTTGAACAATTCTCTTTCCATCTTCAACTTGGAGAAAATAGGAACAATATGATCCTTCACGGAATCAACTAACATCTTCTTCACCTTGATATCTTTCTTCCTCCATTGAACCATCTCTTCCTCATCCGTAGGCTCAGGGACTTTTCTCTCCACAAACTCAGCCAATTCATTTTCTTCTAAGGTGAGCATAATTTTGAATCTCCGTGATGTGAAATTTGATGCTCCCTCAATTCTATCCTCAATATTAAGACCGTTCACCATCTTGACGAAGAGATAGAAGTAATCAACGATGAGAAAGAGAATAAAGAATATCGTTGTAATTCAAAATCTGATCAAGATCTTCTTCAAACCCGCTTTGATACCATGCTATTTTTATGATCAGATTAATGCACATAAATTAATTCAAAAAAAAAACAACATAACGACACAACAGATACCCTGGGAAACCCTCCTCTTGAGGGAGAAAAACCCAGTAACAATATCACTTTGTATATTGAATCACAATAATAATCATCTCCTTACAATAGGCCAATGTGAAGGCCAAAATATCAGCACCAAAATATGATGCAACACAGATATACAATGATGCAATTTGCTGATGATAACAACTCAGACTTCAACAATGTCGATCTGCTCTTGTAGATGAACTCAATTTTCCATGTAGATGAACTCACGCTTGAGATGAATAAGAATGTAATGAATTGATATCAAATGAAGTGCAGCCAAGGTGTATATATACAATTCGAAGGGACAGACGTGAATCTTCAAGATCATCATGTTGGCCTCATTCAAGAGGCATGTCTTTACAAACAAGAAGTTGACCTCCATAGAAAATCGCGCCTCCAAGATAATCGAGCCACTTCCCATTAAACAAATATTAATCATTATTTAGCAAATGACGTGGTCATTCATAAAATTGATCTTCACCAATTAAATAGCCGATAGGCTATAATTTAATTGCTTTCTTTTATTCGATATGTGCTGGAAGATGCGACCGATGTTGTATATGAACATCAACATGTGATATTTGAAAGTCTGGTTGCAGGTTGGTAAGAGGGAGTTTGGTGATAGCTAATGGATCTCGGATAGGGAATTTGTTTAGGATAATTGCATCTACTTCATGTAACTCTTCCAATGTAACTAGCACTAAAAATGCATGTATGTTGTGGCACCATAGATTGGGTCACATTGGTGAAAAAGTTTTGAAGACCATTCTTAATAAAAAGTTGGTTAACAATAGTTTTGATTATTCTGTTGGAAAAAATAATTTATGTGAGCATCATGTGTTTGGTAGAAATAATAGATCTTCATTTCCTAATAAGTCAAAAAGATTATTAGAGATCATTCATTCATATGTATGTGGACCAGTGAATGTTGACTCTTTGGGTAAATATCGGTATTATTTATCTTTCATTGATGATATCTCAAGATACACATGGATTTATTTTATGCATTTTAAATACGAAGTATTTACTAAGTTTAAGGAATTTAAGGCCTTAATTGACAATAAATTATATGATAAGATAAAATTGTTGAGATTTGACAATGGGGGTGAATATTATTCTAGATAATATTGTTCAGTAGAAGACTATTCCTTAGAATCCCCAACAAAATAGGGTAGTACAAAGAATGAATCAAACCTTGAAGGAAAGAGATAGGAACATGTTGAGTGGTGCTAAGCTTGATAGATGATTTTGGGGATAAGTGGTTGGTATTTCTTGTTATTTGATTAATAAATCTCCTTGTTCAACTTTTGTTAATAAAAATCACAATGAAGTGTGGATAGGTAGAAATCCTTCTATTTTTCACTTAAGGGTCATTTGTTGTGAGTATTTTGTTCGTGTTCCTCAAGAGAAGTGATCTAAAATTGGTCCAAAATCTCAGAAATGCATCTTTGTTGGTTATGATGAGAATGTAAAAAGTTATAAGCTTTGGAATCCTCTAATCTATAAAATAATATATTTTAGAGATGTGAATTTTTCAAAGATTTTAGAGCTTACTCAAGAGAAGAACAACCAAAGGAGAAATATAAGACAAATAAAGTGCACTTCGAGACAAAGATTAAGAAGTAGGAATATGCACATGTGGAAGAACAATCAGATGGATCTAAGGATGGAGATGAAGAAGAAGAGGGTTTAGATAGTTAGAGGATGTGCATGATGAGAACACAAAAGAAGAACATATAGAGCCCATTACTCCTACCTTGAGGAGGTCCACAACACAAAAAAAATCTAGTTGATAGGTGTAGCCTATCAAATTATCATTGTGCATTTGCTTTGTTGAGTAATGATGATGAACCTAGATCTTTTAGGGAGGCTCTTTCTTCGAAGGAAAGTGATTCTTGGTTGTAGACCATGCAAGAGAAGATGATGGATTTAGATAGTTGTGACACTTGATATTTTGTTAGTTTTCCCAAAGGAAGGAAGCCCATTGGTTGGAAGTGGGTATTTAAAAATAAATTTGGAGCACATGGTCAATTAGAGAAATACGAGGCCATATTAGTGGCTAAAGGCTACTCCCAAAAAGGGAGTTAATTTTGGTGAAATTTTATATCTTGTTGCTAGATTGTCTTCTATTAGTTCCTACTATCTATTGCTAATACTTGTGATTTTGAGATAGAATAAATGGATGTTAAAACTGCTTTCTTACATGGGGATCTTGAGGAGGAAATTTATATGTGATAACCTGATGATTTTGTTGTGAAAGGAAAATAGCAATTCGTTTGCAAGTTGAAGAGATCTTTGTATGGTTTGAGACAATCACCCTAGATGTGGTACCAATAGTTTGATGCTTTTGAACTGAAGTTGGGTTTTCTTAAGAGAAAAAGGATCATTGTGTTTACATTAAGGTTATTGATGGTAATATCATAATTATTGTATTGTATGTTGATGATATGTTGTTTATTGGTGAAAACAAGGTGATGATTAGTGAGCTCAAGACACAAATTTTTGACACATTTGATATGAAGGAAATGATGGTTGCAAAATATATTCTTGGGATGGAGATTAGCAAAGATTGGGGTCACAAAAAGCTTTGGTTAAGTTAGAGTAAGTATGTTGATACCATTTTGTAGAGGTTTCTTATGTATGACTATAAGAGAGCTAGTTTTCCATTTCTAGTTGGTACCAAGTTGAGCTTAGATACGTGTCCTAATTATGATGATTATTTTGAGGATATGTTTATGGATCCTTATGCTAGTTTCGTCGGTATTTTTATGTATGAAATGGTTTTTACTAGACCAGATATAGACCAAGCAGTGAGAGTTCTAAGTAGGTTTATGTCTAACCTTGGCAGAGAGCATTGGACTTTTGTTAAGAGGGTGAACTTTTAGATATTTGCAAGGTACTTTTAATTATTGTATCATTTATAATGGTATTGATGATGTGGTCAATTCATTGGACATATAGGGGTTTGTTGATGCAGATCGGGCATGTGACTTGGATAGTAAAAGGTCCACTGGTGGCTATGTATTTACTTTGTTTGGAGGTGTAGTGAGTTGAATGAGGAAGAGGAAGCCTACAGTTGCATTATCCACCACTGAAGTAGAGTATATGGTTGCTACACATTCCTCTAAGGAGGTGGTATGGTTACAAAGGCTTGGTAATTACATTAGTTTTGATTGCAAGATAGTGAGGATTGGATGTGATAATTAGGGTCCTACTTGTTTGACCAGAAATCCCATGTATCATGCTCGTACTAAGAATATTGATGTTAAATATCACTTTGTGTGAGAAATAGTTGAGAATGGTAAGGTCTTGATTAAAAATGTTGAAATTTTGGAGAATCAATTTCATCCCTTGATTAATTGCATCAATGCATGTGATTATTCAATCTCCTCCATGGATTGAATCCTTGATCCATGCCAATTCTTCTTATCAATTTTCATCTATTGATTAATCAAATTGATCTTGACCATTTATTCATTCAAAATTCTTATAAATAGCCTCCATTTCATGAGCATTCCATCCACATTCATTGAGAGCAATTAGACTATAGCCATTTTTAGAGCATTTCTTGAGAGCATTTAGAAATTTAGTATCAATTTTAGCCATTGTCTCCATTGGAGCATCATTAAAAGCTTGTTCCATCCATGGGATTAAGAAAGTGCTAATCATTCCACATCAATTCAGTACTAGTCCTCTAATGGGATCAAGTTTGCATGTGTCTTATTAGTTTATTTTATCAATTTGAGTTTATTTCATGTTTTCATGGCTTCTAAGTAGCTCATTTCAAATATTTCAATGGGAATATGGTTTAGTTAGTTAATTGATTATTTAATTTCTTAATTCAATTGTATCTAATCTAATTCATAATCATGTTCACATATTTGGCACACCTGGTGGGACTTGATCCATTATTTTAATCATTTTTTCTTGAGAATTTTGTGTTTTCAAGTTTTTGAGGCAGGGCAGCGCACTTGTTTCAATCCAGAGTGGTACACTTGTTGCATTAGTGCACACTTGATGCATTCACACACACTTGTTTTTAGTAGAGCGACACATTTATTTTCTAACACATTTGACTTCTCTAGTTTTTTGATAGGTCAACACACTTTTAGTTCAAAAGAGTTGCACATTTGTAGAGTTGTGTGCTTGTCTTGATGTAGACCAACACACCTATGAAACTCTAGTGCACTCTTTTGACAGAGTGGCACACTTGTAGGTAAACTAGAGAGGTAAAATTTCAAAGTTAATCCAAGTTCTCAATTTCAATTGGTTTTTGACTTGATGATTTTTTGATGTGTTTGCTATTTTTTAGTATTAAAAACTTACAGATTGGAGCATGAAATCATGGAGTGAAGCAAAAGTGTTCATTAACACTTATCTTCTTTAAATTTTTATTTCATGCTTTAGTTAAATAACACTTCAATTTGGGTTTAAAATCAGTTCACACTTTAGTTTGGATTAACAATGAACAACTTATCTTGCATTTTCGAGTTGGATTAAAATTGAACCAATCATTTTCCATTGGGTTTCAAATTATACAAGAAAAATTCACACTTAGTTTTGGTGCTTAAAATAAACATACTGCATTTATCTTTAGTACACTAAAATGAACCATTGTCTACTTTTCTTGCTATGATCAAGGTAAAATTCTAGTGTGTATCCTCTCCCATTGCACTTCATTCAATCTTGGGTGAAGAGAAACACTCTTAGTTTACATCTTTTTGAGTCACCCAAGGCTACTATATATCCTCTCCCCTTGCGGTTGAAGAGAAATAACATTCCTTTTTCTTTTATTAGAGAGGGAATCCCTTGAGATGCATCATGCAATGGAGAACTCAAGTTAACCTTCAAGCACGTTTACCGATGGGATGTTTAAAGTGTGAAAATGAGAGTAAGTAGCATAATTTTTTAGACGTTATACCTTGCGGGCCTACTCTCATGCAAATGTATGAGTTGCTTAGGGGAAGCTAGAGACTTTGGTGTCTCATGTCTAAAGTATACATGTGTTGTTCACGGTGTCATTAAAAGCCTTTGTATCTAGAGTCCAATCCAAGTTTTCTGAAATGATTCTTCGAATTAGTGAACATGAATAGCACCATTCCCAGAAGTTACCACTTCTAGTCTATGGTTGAGGCGTAAGGCTTAAGAGTTCATTCTCTTTCACAAAGCCAGGAGTATCAAGGTGGTACATGACCTTGGTATGTCCTATTCGACCCCTCTGTAAATTTTGATTACATCACTCTTTTTGTTGGAAAAGTATGCCTCAATAATCACAGGCTGAAAACTCCATTAGAGAAAAGTTGGTATGACATCTATCATGTCTAGCCGACTAGCAGCTTTGATACATTATGTTTTGAATAGGTCATTGTGACCTTGCAGAAGTCTCGCCGAACGCTTACTCTTTGGAGCCTTCACTATGACATAGTGTATTCACTATGATCTCTTATCGTGTGGACTTCTTTGGCTGACAGGCCATTCAATCATAAATCAGGGAGACTCATAGTGACTAGGGGCTTCAGAGTGACTTCAACACTCGGAGAGAAGTCTTAGCGAATAGTGAAGGTCATGCCGACGGGGACACATCCAAATGTACATCGAAGTAACTCAAAGCGATCGGGGAAAGGTCTTGGCGAGAGTGGTAAGGCTTGTCAACTGTTCGGTATTGGATGTAACACAAAGGATCTTGGGGAGATCTCTTAGTGACTGATGGATGTCTTGCTGATAGCCGATGGCTATCGGGGTAACCCAAATTCCTGAATGATCTCGGGAAGAAGTCCCAGCGAAGAATGTAAGTCTCGCTGATGATAAGGGATCTTTGATATAACTCTTGGCAACGGATGAACATTTTGGGGTAAGTCCTAGAGCTCGGTGTGATGTCTTAGCGAAAGTAACATGTCTCACTGATAGTGCTTTATGTTGAAGCCTTCGGAGTAAGTCTTGGAGTTCGGTATGTTCTCTCGGCAAAAGATGTTAAGTCTTGCCAACTATTCTTTGGAGCTCAGTTTAATATGTGACTTCTGTATAACCTTTGGTGACTTGCTATGATCTCCTAGTGAAAGCGATAGGTCTGGGCGACTGCTTGGTGTTTGAGCGTAACACTAAAAGCTCGATAGAACATCTTGGAAAAAATGATTACTCTTAGCGACGTCGATATGAAGGTTATGTGGCATCGGCAAGACACTGTTAGTGTCTCACCGAGATGCCAACACAATGTGAATTCTGTTGACCGATTGACCATCCTATGTGGAGTCTCGTGGACCAATAGGAGAAGTCGAATCTAAACAGTTGGAAGATTGTTCATTGTGACGGTTCTGTGAGGAAGTTTGACAGACAGAGATTGACATGGATATACTCGGTGATTACAGTTTTTGATCGATTGGTTGGTTCGAGGGTTGATTCGACAAATTGTTGAGTGATTGTATCAGTGGATGAATTTTGTTCTATGGACTATAACGTGAAGGTTCCTGAAACAAATTGCACATGGTGAATGTTGCTATAAATAGACACCAGAAAGATAAGTTTGACGTTTGTATGTAATCTTCATTACTGTAATACAAAGTGATTTCTCTTGGTGTGGTGGGTTTTTCTCCCATAAGGGTTTTCCCACATATATCTAGTGTTCATGTGTGATTGTCAAATACTCTATTTTTGTTATTTGCTTCATAGTGCATCTTAATTGGACTGTAATTGTAAATTTTAAAGTGTATCTGCATTCTTCCCTGAGGTATTGATGTTAGGAGAATTGCTTTCCACATCTAATTTTCCTTACAAGTGGTATCAAACCCTGGCCAGTTGTGTTATCCTTGTGGGTACGTTGGGTTTTTTGTGTCAATTCTGTTCAGTGAGATTCTTGTAGAAAATTGTTATTTCTGATTACAGGTTGAGATGGCTAGTACATCTGGTAAGATTGAAATAGAGAAATTCAATGGCAGTAACTTTGAGTTGTGGAAACTCAAGATGGAGGATCTTTTAGTGGATCGTGATCTTTGGATTGTTGTGGCTAGAGTGAAACCTACAAGCATGAAGCAAAAGGATTGGGACCTTATAGATAGGAAGTTTAAGGGGCTGATAAGGCTCTGTTTGGCAGACTCAGTGCTTTTGAATGTGCATGAAGAAAAAACTACCTCTTCTTTGTGGAAGAGACTGGCGTCTATTTATCAGGGGAAGTCCTTGGTGAATAAACTGTTCCTGAGGAAGAAGCTGTACTCGTTGAGAATGCAGGAAGTAGAGTCTGTTGCTGATCATCTGAATGCATTTAATATGTTGATTGCTCAATTGACATCTATTGGTGTGAAAAATGAAGAAGAGGATCGTTGTATGCTATTGTTGTGTTCTTTGCCAGACTCATGGGATCATCTGGTGATGGCTATTGGGAGTACAACATCAAATTTCAAGATGGAAGATATTGTTGCATCTTTACTTTCAGAAGAGATGAGAAGGAAATCTTTTGAGATGGTGAAGGAAACTCTTGCTGTCAGAGGAAGACCGAAAGAGAAAGTCAAGAAGAAGGACAAGAAGTCCAAATCAAAATCAGAGGGGAGATCAAAGTCTCCTGGCAAGAAGTCCAAGGTGAAGTGTTGGAATTGTGGGCAACCTAGTCATGTCTGAAAGGATTGTAAAGAGGAGAAAAAGAAGAAGAAAGGCTCTTCTGATAATGGTTCTTCTCATAGTGATGGTGACGCCTTCATTGCAACCTTGGCTACTCAGGCATCAGATGATGTCTGGCTGATTGATTCTGGTGCATCTTTCCACATGACATCTCATAGAGAATGGTTCACAAAGTATGAAGAATACAATGGTGGAAAGGTGTACTTAGCGAGTGATTCAACTTTGGAGATAGTTGGTCGTGGAAGATTCATAATACAATTCACCGATGGCAGAGTGGAGGGAATCAATAATGTAATGCATATACCAAGTCTGGATCGAAACTTACTTTCTGTAAGTATGCTGAATGATATTGGAGTACAAGTTACATTCTCTAGAAATGGTTGCAAGATGACTAGAGGTTCAATGGTGCTGGCTAGAAGTGCTTGAATTGGTACCCTGTACAAGCTGGATGCATAGGTTGTTCAATGTAACAGTGTCTCTGTAAAGTCACTGAAAGCTGCTCATGGAGGTAAAGAGGGAAATATCCCTAATTATGTAAACTCTATGGAAGTAAAACTTCCTGCAGAGAAGACCATTCTTTGGCATCATAGGTTAGGCCACATAGGAGAAAAAGGTTTAAAAACCTTGAAGAATAAAAACTTGGTTGAGGGGCTTGAAGATTGTAATCTTGAATTTGAATTTTTTGAACACTGTATGTATGGAAAGTAGCACCATGTTTCTTTTTATTCCAGTCCTCATAAATCTTCGGGTTTGCTAGATTATATTCATTCGGATGTGTTTGGTCCAATGGATGTTCCTTCTCTATCTAAGTCAAGATACTACGTGTCGTTTATTGATGATTATTCAAGAAGAGCATTTGTATATTTTCTGAAAAGTAAATCAGAAGTAATTAGTCAGTTTAAAGAATTTAAAAATCTTGTTGAAAATCAAACTGGTAGAAAAATAAAATGCTTAAGGACTAATAATGGCGGTGAATTCTGTTATGATGAATTTGAAAGATATTGTAAAGACCATGGAATTAAGAGACACAAGACTACACCTTATACTCCATAGCAAAATGGAGTTGCAAAAAGGTTCAATAGGACAGTGATGGAGAGAGAACGAAGTATGCTCAGTAGTACTGGCTTGGAGGAGAAGTTATGGGCTGAGGCTGTATCTACTGCATGTTATCTAATTAATCATTCTCCAAATTCTGCTCTTGTTGAGAAAACACCTTTGGAAGCATGGTCTGGTAAGAAGCCCTCTCTTAGACATGTTCGTGTTTTTGGCTGTGAGGCATATGTTCATGTGTCGGATGTGAAAAGATCTAAACTAGAGAACAAGGCTGTCAAATGTATTTTTATAGGCTATAGTGTTGTCATAAAGCGATACAAGCTTTGGAATCCTGATACGGAGAAGGTTTTGTATAGCAGAAGCGTAATCTTTCGTGAGTTGAAGCCTTCTACCCTGGATCTGCAGTCAAAGACAAAGTCTGAAAATAATAAGCATGTAGTTGACATTCCTCCTACACCTGAGAAAGAGGAATTGGAAATTCCAAATGTACCTGAAACTGAGGAGAGCTCAAGAAATTTTGAAAGTTCAGAAGAAGAAGAACAACCTCAGCCTCAGCCACTGAAGAGGTCAACCCAAGAAAGAAACAAACCAGATAGGTATGGGTTCTCATTGATTGATTCTACTTGTGCCTATGCTTTGATTTCTTGTACTAATGAGCCTAGGACTGTAAAAGAGGCAATTAAAATGTCTGATTTAGACTCTTGGTTGGAAGCCATGAACGAAGAGATGGCATCATTAGAGAAAAATGAAACTTGGAGTTTGGTGTCATTGCCTAAAGGCAGAAAATCTATGGGCTGCAAATGGGTATTTAAGAAAAAGATTGGTTTGGATGGCAGTGTAGAAAAGTACAAGGCAAGACTGGTTGCAAAGGGTTATTCCTAGGTAGAGGGAATTGATTATGGGGAGATTTTTCCTCCTATAGCAAAGTTGACATCTATCAGATTTATTTTGTGACTTGTAGCAGCATATGACTTAGAGGTAGAACAGATGGATGTGAAGACAACATTTCTTCATGGTGATCTTGAAGAAGAAATCTATATGTCCCAGCCTGAGCACTTTGTTGAACAAGGTAAAGAAAAACTGGTATGCAAATTAAAGAAGTCTCTGTATGGGTTAAAGCAGTCACCTAGAATGTGGTACTAGAAATTTGATACTTTTGTATTGTCTTTGGAATTTGTGAGATCAAAATCTAATCACTGCATATATTATAAAGCTGAAAGTGATTGAGTACTTGTTATTGCTCTCTATGTTGATGATACGTTGTTCATAGGAAATAGCAAGCTAATGATTTTTGATCTTAAGTCTCAGTTGTCTGCTAAGTTTGAAATGAAGGATCTTGGTGCAGCAAGGTATATTCTGGGGATGAAGATAACCAGGGACAGGAAGAATAGAAAACTATGGCTCAGTCAGAGTAAGTATATCAAGACTGTTCTTGAGAGATTTTGTATGAACGATTGCAAATAGCTAATGGTTCCAGTCTTGCAGGGAACGAAGCTATCTATTGAGGACTGTCCAAAATCTCCTACTGAGATGGAGGACATGACCAGTGTACCCTATGCTAGTGTGGTTGGCAGTCTCATGTATGCAATGATCTGTACAAGGCTAGACATTGCCCAAGCAGTGGGAGTACTTAGTCGATTTATGGCTAATCCAAGAAGAACACATTGGGATGTTGTGAAAAGAGTTTTCAAATATTTGAAGGGCACTTCAGATTTTTCTGTGTTACCATGGGAATTCGGTTGAATCACAGAGGACTCTCAACATTCGTGGATATGTAGATTCTAATTGGGCAGGGGACATTGACAGTAGGGGATCCACCAATGGATACATTTTCATGATGAATGGTGGTGCAGTGAGTTAGATGAGTAAGCGGCAGGCTGTAGTCGCTTTGTCCACTACGGAGGCTGAATACATGGCAGCTACTCATGCTTGTAAAGAAGCAGTTTGGTTGAAACATTTGTGTTCAAACATTGGTTTTGATGCAGGGGAAATAACTATTTTTTGTGACAGTCAGAGTGCAATTTGTCTAGCAAAGAACCCTACTTTCCATGCTAGGACGAAACATATTGACGTATAGTATCACTTTGTACGAGATATGGTGGAGGATGGAAAGGTCAGTTTGGAAAAGTTTGATACTCTGGAGAATGTTGCAGATTCATTGACAAAGCCAGTGAGCACAGATAAGTTCAGGAGGTGTGCCAGTTCAATGGGCCTTAGTGCCCATATTTTTCAATAAGTTTTGTTGTGCTCTAGAGGTGCCTGTGTGATCTTCGTCAAGTGGGAGATTGTTGGAAAAGTATGCCTCAATAATCACAGGCTGAAACCTCCATTAGAGCAAAGTCGGTATGACATCTATCATGTATGGCCGACTAGCAGCTTTGATACATTCTGTTTTGAACAGGTCGTTGTGACCTTGCAGAAGTCTTGTCAAACGCTTACTCTTTGGAGCCTTCGCTGTGACATAGTGTATTCGCTATGATCTCTTATCGCGTGGAGTTCTTTGGCTGACAGACTATTCGATCGTAAATCAGGGAGACTCATAGCAATCGGGGGCTTCAGAGTGACTTGAACACTCAAGGAGAAGTCTTAGCGAACAGTGAAGGTCACGCCGATGGGGACACATCCAAATGTACATAGGAGTAACTCAAAGCAATCAGGGAAAGGTCTTGACGATAGTGGTAAGTCTTGCCGACCGTTCAGTGTTCGGTGTAACACAAAGGATCTTGGGGAGATCTCTTAGCAACTGATGGATGTCTTACCTATAGCCGATGGCTATTGGGGTAACCTGAATGATCTCGGGAAGAAGTCCCAGCGAAGAATGTAAGTCTCACCGATGATAAGGGATCTTCGATATAACTCTTGGTGACGGATGAACACTTCGGGGTAAGTCCTAGAGCTCGATGTGATGTCTTAGCGAAAGTAACATGTCTCACCGACAGTGCTTTATGTTGAAGCCTTCAGAGTAAGTCTTGGAGTTCGGTATGTTCTCTCGGCGAAAGATGTTAAGTCTTGCCAACTATTCTTTGGAGCTCAATTTAATATGTGACTTCTGTATAACCTTTGGTGACTCGTTATGACCTCCTGGCGAAAGCGATAGGTCTGGGTGACTGTTTGGTGTTTGGGCGTAACACTGAAAGCTCGATAGAACATCTTGGCGAAAATGATTACTCTCGGCAACGTTGGTATGAAGGTTATGTGGCATCGGCAAGACACTGTTAGTGTCTCACCAAGATGCCAACACAATGCGAATTCTGTTGACCGGTTAACCGTCCTATGTGGAGTCTCGTGGACCAAAAGGAGAAGCTGAATCTGAACAGTTGGAAGATTGTCCGTTGCGACATTTCTGTGAGGAAGTTCGATAGACAAAGATCGACATGGATATACTTGGTGATTACAATTTTTGATCGGTTGGTTGGTTTGAAGGTTGATTCGACAGATTGTTGAGTGATTGTATCAGTGGATGAATTTTGTTCTGTGGATTGTAATGTGAAGGTTCCTAAAAAAAATTGTACATGGTGAATGTTGCTATAAACAGACACCAGAAAGATAAGTTTGACATTTGTATGTAATCTTCATTACTGTAATACAAAGTGATTTCTCTTGGTGTGGTGGGTTTTTCTCCCATAAGGGTATTTCCACGTATATCTGGTGTTCATGTGTGATTGTCAAATACTTTGTTTCTGTTATCTGCTTCATAGTGCATCTTAATTGGACTATAATTGTAAATTTTAAAGTGTATCTGCATTCTTCCCTGAGGTATTGACGTTAGGAGAATTGTTTTCCGCATCTAATTTTTCTTACACTTTTGAGGGTGAGGCAAGCCTACTACGAGAAATGTACCTTTACTCCTCTAGATTGTCATTGACTAATTTCATTTGAGCTAAACTAGTGAACTTTATGGAAGAAGTTTTATGAAATATCCCCCTCACCCATTGAGTTGGTAAACACATTGCTTGAAATTTAAACTAAAAAACAAACATCAACATTATCACAAAATTTTAAACCCTTTGAATATAAAGGAGTACACTTGAAGAACACTATACTATTTCATGTCCCTATGTATATCCTTTTTTTATTAAAACAATATCTTATTGACTTCCTAGTATTTGGGTTCATGTCTCTACTCATTATTTCAAAGTCAACCTAGGGGACTATGATTTTAGCATATTGATTTTCACAAATTTTGAGCTTTGTGGAAACTAATTTTCTTGGTTGCAGACATTTTAGATTCAAACATAATCAAGATCTTCGTGTGGTAAAAACAATTTCACATTAATCAAATTTTAAGAATTGAACAACAAAGCAAGTATACCTTGGTCCTATTTTCAAAACATTTTGGTTTACAACAACAAAGGAAAACAAGGAAATGCATGCTTAAAGTTGTTTTTATTAAAACAAATTTGGGAATATCACGCCTTGAAACATCATACCAAAGTTCTTTCATCCAAAATAATTGAGTCTTTTAGGTTTAAACACTCAAAGGAAAATTCAGGTCTTTCAAAACCTTGATCTTGTCACAATTTCCTCTTAGGTCTAAAACATTAGGATCAAACATCAATCAGCACATTGATATCCAAACATTGAAACATTTGACATCAAACCATCGCACCAACAACTTTTAATTTTGGAAAAAAAAATCTCCTAGACTAGGTTTTCATCCAACCATAATTTAATTTAGCTACATGTTTGGAAGAACATCCCTTTTCACACATCTAGTTGGATTAGCACACATCCTTTTGAACAAACTTATCCTAAAGTCACAAGTCTACTTCTAGGATTTTCAATTTCATTAGCATCCTCATCAAACACATATCAAAACTTAAGTCTAGTTTTGTCCAAAATTGAGAGTTCTGTATTATTTACATCCCTCATCCATTCATCATTCATAACATCTTTGGTCCTAAATCCCTCAGAGGTTCACTTTTAGAAAAAATTGAATCAACTCAATAGTTTCAACAATAAAAATCCCATCACAATACTCCAAAATTTGATCCAAGTTTTATGGTAACAAGGTGAAAACACAAGAGAGACATGGAGAAAAACCAAAATTTACCTAACATGAGAGATATAAACCAAAAAAACCTTGCAATGGAAGAATTTGGTCCTAGAGGTCTCACAACTCCATCACAAAAGCCACCTCAACTTCCATCACAACCTCCATCACAAAATCCATCTCAAACTTCCCAAGAAACAAGGTATAAGTAGAGGATGTTACCAATAATCCCAATGAACTTACCACAAATGAGCTACTTGAGATGCAACAAGATCCTAAGGTTCACCATCTTATCAACATCATGACGAAATTGAATCCAACCCAATACATGTTAGCCTTGGAAAAAGGAGCTACACTCCCTTCTTCATTCGATTTGAACACACTTAGGGAACAAACTTTGGTAAATTTTGCATCCATCTCTCAAACATCTAGCACATAACCCCTGGTCCAAAATGTCACTCAATCCATCACACATACCAAGCCAACCTTCAACTTCTAGGATGGATTAATCTAGTCTTGCAACTCAACAAGGAACTCAACTTGGTCTTACTCAAAGTCTAGGGAACAACACAAATGTGGGTACTCAAAACACAAGCATCCCTCAACACTCTTAGCATCCAAACATTCCACTTACATAATATATCTACAATACAAACATGGCACCAACATTTTTTGCACAACCTATTCTTCATCAAATACCCAAAATGTTCAAATAAATGTTCCTATTGTTCAACAAACCAAGTGAGTCAACCACCCCAAGTCAATCTCCAAGGAAATCAAACATCAAATCAATCATCACAACATCATCCAATTGATCCCCAAAATAAAATGGTACAACATCAAGTCCCTCAACATCAAGGAAATGCATTGACCCAAAATCAAATCGATCAAGGTAACCCTCAAAATCAATTGGTCCCAAATCAAGGTTTTCCACTAACATGACAACACCAAGTGGTGTCATATCAAGTATCCCAACCTTTGGTTCAAGATCAAGGAATCCCTCAAACAATGCAAAATCAAATGGGTCCTCAAACTTACATTCCTCCATCACAATCCCAAATTTTTCAAGGACTTACTACATAACAAAATCAAGGACAAGTTTCACAACAAACTCAAGTCTCCAAAAATCAAAATGTGGTCTCACATTAATACCAAAATCAACTCAATCCTCCATCACAAGCCACTCACAACATGATTCCACAAATTTCATATAATCAAAACATCCCATCAAGCCAATACATTCAATTGAACCAACACATGTCCCAAATCAAAACACTATTGGTAATAGGAGGGATGCAGAATTTTGGATTTTTTGCTTTCTCAACAAAACTGGGAACAACAACTTGTAATGAAGTGGAATTTGAGGCCTTAGCAAGAGGGTTGCATATGTGTATTGCAAATGGTTACAATGACCTCGAAATAGAGGGTGACTTGTAGGTGGTAATTAATGTAGTGGTGAAACAGGGATCTCCAAACTGGAAGTTCAAGCAATGGGTGTCAAAAATCTGGAACCTCTTGGACAGGTTGGTCTATTTTACGATAAACCATACATATCGTGAAGCGAATGTTGTGGGCGACAGGTTGGAAAATATGGGTGTCGTACAAAGAGAGCTAGAAATTTTGCACCCTGGCTCTTCTTTGCCCAAGGAAATTATAGATGTGGCATATCAAGATCTGGCTGGGAGGTGGATGGGCGGTGCTTAGATTGATGCCTATGGGTTGGGTTGGTCTTTCAGCTTTTATATTAGTACAGTAGGATAATCATGGATGTCATATGGTAAATTTAATTCTTTTAAGTTTCTCAATAAAGGGATTTATCCCCTTAGATATCACTTACCTAAAAAAGTAAAAAAATAAAAAAAATACCATAGTTATATGTACCTTAGAATTATTTAAGTCTTTTTCCAATGATCAAGATACAGATCTTGCATAAATCTAAAAACACAAACAACATTTGGTTTAGTTATGATAAGGTAGATCAAATTTCCTATTAGTTGTTTATACAAGGTAGGATTAAATTTCTCACTTTGAGGTTTAGGATCAAGTATGACTCCTACTTCAATAGTTATGACAACCAATCTACATTCAATCATGTTAAACTTCTAAATTAGATCATGTTGGAGAATTCCAAGATCAAAGAGAATGAAACAACTTCCACAAGTTAATAAAATATGCACAATAGCATGTCTATCAAATATAAAATGAAGAGTGTGTAAATACAATGATCAATCCTTACATATAGAGGCAAGAATGAGGAGGTGAGAAGGTAGGAGTCAATCTCTAACTATCTCTCCAAATATGGGGCACTTGTGAGCTCACTTGACAAGTGGATGAGTAAGTGGAAAGTGTACATGCAATATGTGTCTCAAGTGATGAGGGCACATGTATCAACCATATGAAGTGAGACAAAATTAAAAGAAACCTAAGTAGACTTAAGCTAGGTGTGAATAAGTCAATCCTAGAAAGGTGATTAACTAACTAGGTATGATAATGACTCTGTTTACAAAAATACCCCCTTAAGTGCAACTTAGGGAGAATGTATGCACTAATGATGAATTTTGGATACCAATCCATATTAGGTACTCATCTACAAATATCTCATAAAGTTGAGTAAAAAAGAAGAAAAACTCTCCAAAAGAGAATCGATACAATGAAATGAAATGTACAAGTAAGAAGTGATAGATGGAGAACTCATGATGAATCCCTAAGGACTAATTACATCACATAAACATAAGAAATGTTCCCCCATAGGAGATAAAGAGAGGCTATGGAGCTCCCATAAGATCATAGAACTTGTAGTGTTCAAGTAATTTCAAACAACATTTCTTCCTTTTGGAAGAAAATGAACTGTAGATAGGTGCATGACATCTTGGCATTTGAGAGGAATAAAAATCTCTTAATGATGCAAAAAAATTTAAAGACTATTTAATCTTTTATCAAATGCTCCGTGTGAAGGTTGATGTGGAACAAAAACCAAAGATGTAGATTGGTTGACAAAAATGTTGATGTGATTGTTATCAAAGGCACCTAACAACTCTATAAAATGGGATTCACTAAACAAGTATGATGTATTCCATGTAAGTAAGTATCCCATTCAACTGTAGTGGAAACACAACTGCAAATATCTTACTATCCTAAAACATTAGAAACCAATGATGTAGGAGCACTCAATATTAAAGAAATAGAATATGTAGGAGATGTGGTATCAATGTAAGGTGAAGGAATCGATGAGGAGGATAGAACTCCAAGGTTCAAATAACCAAACTATATATCCTTATGCATGTTGAAGGTATTAGTGTCATCTATACTCAAACCATCATCAAAGTCGACAAAACCAAAGGAAGAAAAGGAATACAATTTGGAATCATGATCAGCATGACCCATGATAATGATGTCTTTACTCTGCAAATCTTTGATGATCATAGAATGTGATGTGAACTCAATTTTTTATTTCATCAATATGTGTAATCTAATAAATGGAAAGGATATTATTGGATAAGGTACATAAAGTACATCATTGAATGTTCCTTCTCCAATCTACATATATGATTTTCCAAGAGCTGACATATAGGTGTTATTTGCCATCAATATTGGTGGAAATAAACAAGGCTTAAATGTAGAAAAAAATTCCCTGAATGTAGCCATGTGGTGTGATGCCCAGAAGAATCAAGAAGCCACTTTAGCGATGAGTTGTTTGTAGAAGCAATGAGTTTCATACCCTTATTCTTATCCTTTACTAAAAATATGGATGATGTTGAAGCAAAAAGGGAAGAATCACTTGTATAAGACAATTGCAGTTGAGTTTGTTGAAGAAGAGTCTTCAAGTCATCAATTTCCTTTTTGTAACAATGATGTTCTTTATGCCCTAATCTTTTACAATAAGTACATTTGGGCCTATACTTAGAATTTTTCCCTTTTGATGAGAGATTAATTTTTTGAAGTGTTTGATTTTGATCCCTTAGCTTGAACCTTAGTTTTTTTCTTTCCCTTAGATGATTGAGCAACTAATGCATGACCTTTTGAAGAGGTGATATCATCCATAGAGATTAATTTAGATTGTTCACTTGTGATTCTATCACAAAAAAATCAAAAGAACACATTACATGCATTGATTCAAGAGCATCTATTGTAGAGTAGAAAGAAGATGCAAACATTTGATAAGGACCTTTTAGCTTTGACATTGATGCAAGAGCATCCAATGGTGTAGGGAAATCTTGCATCACCCAAAAAAAATGTGTTTCCTTATTTTCTTTAGTTTTTTTGAGTCCCAAGATGGCACTTAAGGGGTGTCAGACAGTCAGGAGTCAAAAAAGGTGAAAAATGGTCACTTACTATTTTTAGTAAGTTGACCTAAATGGGCTCGTATGGACCTAAAATTTTACTCCAAGGAGCGGAACTGGAAAATATTTTTAGTGGCGAAAGAATCATCTCAATACCTTGTATGGTTTGGGAGATATTAAAGTTTTCATCCCCAGAAATTTCTTCAATGCAACTCTTCAAATTCAAAGTTGAAAACCTTAAAATCCCTGACAGAGCTTAGAAAGTGGACAAAATGATCTCCAATGTTTTTGGAAATGTAGATCTCTTTGAGATCTTTCCAATGATATATTATAATAGCAAATCAGACACCTAGATCAAAAGTTATAGCCCAAGCCACTAAAAAGTGAATTTCATTAAAATATCTTCCTAGGAAAGAAATCAAACGGCAAGACTTTTGGCGCCAAAACAAAAGGGAAAGTTACACTTTCTAGAACATTCTAGGATAGTTATTGGGTAAAATAAAAAGGGTTTAAGTGGGGGTTGTAGAAGGTGGCTACATTAGTGCAGATTGTGGCTCCGAATAATATATTTTGTTTTCAGAGTTGATTTTGTTGTAATGAATCAAACCCATAAGGCTGAAGCATTGTAAGTTCTGAATCTGTAATTTCATTTTTTGAAAATAATGGAAAGTGAGTTATTTTATGTCTCGCATCTTCTATTTGGGTATCTATTGTTGTGATTTGTGAGGGTTTTAGGCGGTGTGGCCCTCATCAAGTGGTATCAGAGCGGGTTTTCCTGAGTGTGTAAATAGATTGCCGAACATGAGGTAGTTTACACCAGGACTTGTGGTTGTGGGTTTTTGAGAAAAGTGATCAAAATTCCTCCATGAAGAAACTGTGGTGGTGGAAGAAATGTTATTGTGCTAGAAGATGGTTTTAAAGCCCTACATAAATAACTTCAAGTACTGTAAGAGGAGCTACGTCGAGGGTTTGAGCCAAAAAGAGTAGATGAAAGTGAAGATGAGGTTGAAAATGAGGAACATTTTGAAGAAGAACAAGATGCAATAGATCCTGAGAAAGTCAAATTATTTAAGGCCATCTCCAAGATTGGGACAAGGCCAAAGATCGATGTTTCTACATTTTCTAGAAATCTTAACCCAGAAGAGTTGATTGATTGGATCAATGATATGGAGGAATACTTTGAGTATGAGGAGGTGGAAGATCTTGAGAGAGTCAAATTTGTAAAGACCAAGCTCAAGGGTCATGCAAATATTTAGTGGAAAGAGGTACAACTAGAAATAAATCAAAGAGGAAGAGAGAAAATAACTAGATAGGACCAAATAGTAAACAAATTAAAAATACAATTCATTCATGTGGACTATGAGCTAGATTTGTTGAAGAAGATGCAAGGGTTGAAACAAGGAGGAAAATCTGTCAAGGAGTATACAAAATAATTCTATAGTGTCATAATTAGAATAGGCCATTATAAGGCCAATAAGGAAAAAATTTCTCATTACATAAATGGGTTGAAGTTGAGTATTCAAGAAGAGTTGGGTCTCGTAAGAATGTATACCATTGAAGATGCATATCAGTTTGCTTTGAAGGTAGAAGAAAAATTGAATAGAAGATTTGAAAGCAAGAAAAGAGGTGGGATTCATGGTGGAAAGAATATTGGACGGTCATATGGAGGTTAAAATGAAGATCAAAAGAAGGGTGAAAAATCTAGTAGCATCCAAAACCAGAAAAGGAGATAACACCTACCATCCTCGTGATCAAAATAATGGAGACCAAAGAGGAAGATGAAGATCTAGACGAGGACCGAGAAGAGGAGGCTTTCGTGGAACCTATTTTTTAGTGTGGAGAAGGATATAGAGCCTATGAGTGTTCTCAACATCAATGAAGGACAAATAGAAGACTTGAGGGTTATGCACGAGTTGCACATGTAGATGAAGATGTGGACTCTTCACATTCTAAGGATGCAAAAAGAGGAGAAGTTCTTGTTACTAGAAGAGCCTTGTTGAATGAGGAGAAAGAACAAACTCAAAGGAAGAATTTGTCTCGCACCAGATGTAAGTGTGAAGGTAAAGTTTGCAATGTTATTATTGATGGAGGTAGTACTGATAACCTTGTTTCAGAAGAGATCGTTAGTAAGTTGTGGTTGGAGAGAAGAAAGCATTCAAATCCATACCAGATTGCTTGGCTGTAGGACCATAAAGCTTTGGTAAATGAACAATGCCTGGTAAAGTTCAAGATTGGAAATTACCATGATGAGGTATTGTGTGATAGTATGCCATTAAATCATGTCTTGCATCCATAGAGATTAATTATTTACCATGATGAGGTAAAGTTCAAGATTGGAAATTACCATGATTTTATTTATGGAAGACATGGATTCTCGATGGGGATAGAGTCGGGAATAAATGAAAAAAAAATTAAATGATGGGAAAAAACAATGCACTACAATAATGGCAATGGAAAAATTATCAATGGTTGTGGACGGTTCAACCATCTTGCATCCCCTCTCGAGCAACGTGTATCGTGGATGGAAAAAATCAGCTGAATATTCTCAAATAGGACACACATTTGGCATAGAAAACTCACTTCATTCTTTTTCAGTGCTACACCTACATGATGAGAATCACTTATAATGGAGTGATTAATGCTCAAAAATAAATGAGAGGTGACTGTTGCATTGAGGTATTGAGGAGGCCTCTTTAACACCTCTTTGGTGAGATTGCACAAGAGGATGAGAGGTCGAACCTTTTTGAAAAAAGCAACAAATTTCTTATAATATGTAAGGATCCTTGCAAAATCTGTCCTTAATTTTCTGCTTTGAAGCTTGGGAATTTTGTCAAACATTTTTCTTGCAAACTCTTTCAACTTTTGTTTAATGATTCTTTTTGTTTTTTGGTGTATACAATGAATTCATGTGCATAAATGACTCTAATTGAATTAAATACTCAATGACTGAAATGAGAAATGCAAGCATTTTATGATTTTCAAGACTATTGAGTGGCTAGAAATGATATGCAACTATGCAAATGAACATCTACAGCTAAGAAGTATTCCCACAGACACTTAACATGCAACCTTCAAATCTCTAAGTGACTGAAAATGAAAATACATTTCATCAAATAAGCATCTACAACAACTGACATTTTGACAAATAGTTGTCATGCATTTTCCCAACTCCTATTGCAGCTTAAGCCTGATTACAATATTTGTCAATATGATTGCAACTGATGTACAATGATTAAATGGATTGGCAACAAGCTAGTGAACTCCATTTAGCAAATTTCACCATCAAAGTTACATTATAATTGTTTCTAGTATGACATCGACTCATTCATGAGACCAATGACTCAAAATGCATATACAACATTAATTATATAAAGAACCTAGACTATAACTTGATGTTGAGTATGGTAGCAACCTTGACCAATCTAGAAACTATTTATGTCAGGCACGATCTTTGTTCAGATTCAGTCTTCTAACACTTACGAACTGATCCTTCCCAGGGTGTCTTTCTTAGCATACAAGATTTATCAAACTAACTCAAAGTTGTCTTCTTGATAGGTAAATTGTTGCACCTCAAATTCTTGAAGAGCTACGAACTTCCCAATGGAAAATCCATTGAATTGAATTATTCGGTTCATCCAACAGCTATAACAATTATCACTTGTGAATGACATCTTACCCCAGCAATCAGTCACTTCCTTTTAGAATGCAAATAATCTTACAATATCGATATACTTCAATGTCAAATGGAGCGCCTGTGATTTCTTAAATTACCTTTCCTTCAATAAAATATTATTCGTAGTGATATTCACATGAAATGCTTATAATAAATGATAAAATGCCATGACCTCTCCCAACAATGGGATCGATTGTCAAAGATGCAATTATTTTCTTAAAAATTGAATTTCCACCAAACAGCTAAAACTGCAAAATAAATCAAATGCCTCCAATTGAAAATTATTTTCAACATCTGTAAATCAATTTTCTCAATGGTTGTGAGTAATCTCTCAAAATTTGTAAATTTATTCTTCCAATTGAATACCTTCTTTGCTTTACAAATTTGGTCCTATACCATTAAATTTGTTGATGATCGAACCAACTAGCAATGAATTTCTTTTCCAAGTGAAATGCAACAATACCTCAGTTGTTGCAAATCTAATGAAATAATGAATTGCACTAATAAACTAGCTACTACAATCAACAATGCAATAATAAACCAGCTATTGCATCAAACCACAACTCCTGTCAGAAGGGCAATAATACATCAGCTATTGCATCTATTAAAACTCTCCAATGAAACACCTGTAGAAACCCTAGATGGATTCCTCCACAATTTCCAGCTAGGGTTGATCTTTCACAACCGAAACTAGTACCCTAGAGTCTTCAAACCCTTCAGCAATGCAAGCACTCACCTCTTACCACACATGTATGAAAATAGAATAACTCAAGACATCATGAAATGGCTTGCATTGAGCTCCTTATAGAGAATTCTCACTGACTTCAAAGAAGCTTCTAGAAATAATATTATTTTATTCCCTTAAGTGAATTTTATAATTTATCATTTTATTTTAAGTCACTTTATTAAATCAATTAAATATAAAGTCATCCTTTTGATATTAATTTATTGGAATAACTTTATAAATAATTAATTTAATACCTCCAATTTGGAGACATGACATAATGAAACTCGATCCCTTATTGAGGAGAGGCGTGATTGCATTTCGTGTGTGTAGAGATATACAACCTTAGATTATTGCAAGTTTCTACTTGAATGTAGGTCATGTGGTATTTTGGCAAGGTAGTGATTGTTGTCTTCGCTAGTAGAGTTCTAAAACCAAGCCACAGGTCAATGGATGCACAAGCTAATAGAAAGCCACTATTGTAGGATAAAATCATAATTGTTGAAATGGCATGTGAGACTAAGACAATGTGGCGCCTATTTTCATGCCTCATAAGTGGAAAGCTAGAGAAAGATCATGATTCATAATTCACCAATATTGTTCATTGTTGGAAGTGGTAGGCAGATCTAAACACTTCCAATGTCCAACTAATGTCACAATGGATGGTCAAAGTTGTTTCACAGATATACATTAGAATATGGCATAGCTAGGGAGAATCACGTAGAGGAGGCCACTTATGATATGATCAAATGTAAGCCAAATAGAATATGTTGTAGACCCCTTGAAACCCTCCAAATAGGCCAAAGTGCCAAAAATTTGTCTATAATAAACTGTAATTTACAAGAAAAAAAATTGACCAAACAAGTTATAAATATAATTTTCTACCCAATGGATAGATTGGCATAGGGTCAAATTGGCCCTATGCTTAAGAAAAATCTTTTTTTTTACATATTTTTGTAAAATAAACATAGAAGCTAAAAAAGTGCAAAAAAATGAAAATTATCGAAATTGACAAAATAAAATGTATTTTTTCATTCCCTGAGATTTCTAGATGTGATGGTGTTATATGTTTGGATTTATGACACTCCATTGATAGGACTATGTGTGGGAGTCATCTCGATGCAAGGAGGAACATTCTCTCATGGCTCTGGTACCATGTTGGAGAATGCCAAGATCAAAGAGCATGAAACAACTTCCAAAAGTGAATAAAATATGCACAATAGTATGTCTATCAAATATAAAATGAAGATTGTAATACAATGATCAAACCTTGAATATATAGAAAAGGATGAGGAGGTGAGAAGGTAGGAGTGAAACTCTAACTACCCCTCCAAATATGGGACACTTGTGAGCTCACTTGATAAGTGGGTGAGCAAGTGGCAAGTGTACATGCAATAGGTGTCTCAATTGATCAGGGCACATGTCACAACCATATGAAGTGAGACAAAAGCAAAGAAACCTAAGTAAACTTAAGCTATGTATGAATAGGTCGATCCTAGAAAGGTGATTAGCTAACTAGGTATGATAACGACTCTATTTACACTAACAAATCATGTGCATATCTATTTTGATATGGGTATGTGCAGGATCATCATGGAAAAACAGACCCTTAAGTGGCAATAAATTTAAAAAAATTAGAGTTAGGCAAATTGACATAAAAATTTGAATAAGTTCTCTATATTATTTCAAAAATATGTAAGAATAGAATCTATAGAAAAATTGAATTTAGTTTCTAAAATACTAGGTTTATTTAAAAAAAAAATTTATTTGGTGAAAATTTAAAATTTCAATGCAAGATACTTAAATTTCAAGGAAAAAATAAGAAGTAGGTGTCTGTCTAACCACCCTAATTACAATAAAATGATAGTATTTTTTTATAAGATTTTAAATATAAGTAGAAGACTCATGTTCAAATGTGATGCATATTTTTTTGTAATTTTTTTCCAAGTAAATAATTAATTATGAATTTTTTATTACAACTTTTAAAAAATATAAAAACTTGTATGTCTGACCACCTTAACTTGGTCAAAACTTCATGAAATTCAATTTTCCTTTTTTTAATCCTATAGTATGTGAAACATAGAATGTGATGCATGTTTCGAATTCAAAAAATTTGATACCGTTTGAAAGCTATATATGTTTTTCAATCAATTTATCAATCAGGGCTTTAATCGTAATTCAAATAGAAAATGAATAATAATTATTATTAAATTCAAAGTAAAGCATAATTTATATTGGCAGAAAGCTAAGAATCTCCTTTAAAAACCTTTTTTGTTTCATCAATTTTGGGTAAAAACAAATTCATCAGCCACATACCCTACAAATACCCATCATATTGCCATTTGTTGGCCCATCATGATCCTTCACATACCCATATATTACAATAGATATTTGAACCTAGAATATGGTCATCTCTAAGAAGTAGTGAAGAAGGCCTAAACAAGACATTTCAAATGATTCATTTAACTTGATTTTATTTTTAGGGATTAAGAATTTTAAACAAGTAGGAATGAATAAGTCATCCACATAAAATGCATGTATTATCATGTGATTACACAACTCTTAGTTAATGGATCACATATTCCATACTATGTGATCACCCAATATAATTTACACTTTTAGAATTCATTCCAATATAGTGATCATGCATTCTGGATTGCATGATTATCCTCTTTCTATGCACCAAATATAATGTATGAGATTTGACAAAAATATGAGGTAATGCAAATACAAGTAATAATCAAAATGATCATAATTTGGACATCTTCAACTTTTACCAAGAGATCATTATCAATATAAAGGCTAATGGATCCAAAGGCTTTGAAGTAGCTATTATTTTTTTAATATAGTAAGTTATAGAAGCCTATTTAAGATCATTAAGTGATTTTTTTTAGTCCACAAACATGATTTTCCTTGCTAGGTTGTTCAAAACCCAAACGTTGAGTCCTATAAATATGTTAATAAATGTTACCATTTAAAAAAAAAATTCTCAACGGGGATAATAGGAGAAGGTAGTGCGGTGTTCTACAACCTAGAGTGGAAGTCCAAAATTCTTTTGTGTTTGTGGTTGCAAGTGGCTTTGTTCTCCTACTTGTTCTCCTCTGTGTCATGGTGCATGTTTAGGCTTCCTTTCTAGGGTGTTGGGGTTCTTGTTTTATTTTATTTTTTCCTTGCTTTGTTTTTCTCTATTGTATTTATCCTACCTATCTATATTGGGCTTCATGGTGGTTGAGGTGGTTGACATGGCTTCAACCCTTTGTAGGGTTAGGTACAACCTACCCTTGGGGTGTGTGCTCATAGGACTTATTTTCTAACCTTTTTTAATATTACAGATTGAGCTTCCTCTCTCTTTTTTTCCCTTCGAGGGTGGAAAATGGAGGCAAAGGTAGCATTTAATGATGGCAATAATCTATTGAATTCAAAGAATGTAAACAATAATGAGGTGGTAATTAATGGAGTCGATGATAAACAACCATTTCAAGTTCAACTTGAGGAAGTTGTTGTCCCTTCTTACAAGGATGTCTTAAGTGGTTTCTCGACTCCCATTCTCACTATAGCTTGTTTTTCAATGGTTGATAATGAACTGGAAGGTGGGTGGTGTGTTGGAAGCAACAATGACCTCAAAGGAACTAGACCCAAAGAAGGAGATCTTGATAAGGATTCTTCTTCTCCTAGGTTTTTGTCTATTGCTCTGAATGTTTATATGCTACATGATCTTAAGTAGGAAGAAAATAGATTAAGTAACGCTCATTTTTTTTGTTTGTTTTGATGTTAATGTTCTTCCTTCAATGATATTTTTTGATGAATGGCTTGGTAAAGTGTGGGGGAAGAAGCTCGATTTGTATGTATTTTTTTGCAGAATGATTCAAAAGGGGCTCAATGATTCAAAAGGGGCTCGTTATCTTATTTTTTTGAAAAATCACATGAAGAAAAGAATTCTTAAAAAATAATTTTGGGGCATTGGGTAGTCAGTATTCAAAGCCCTACCCTAGGTGTCAGAGGCCAAACCAAAGAAAATTTTGAACTTTCAACTCGAAGGTGGGTGGAGTTAAAAAACTTGGCCCTTCAATTGTATAAATTTATTCCACATATCTTAAAACCCTTGTGATAGGTTCTTAAAACTAAAGAAACTAGGGTGGAGTTAAAAAGGCTAGGGGTTTAATCTCTCTCAAACCCAACACTATCATACTTGATCGGTTGGAAATTTAGGTAGAAAACTTTGTTGTTTCATGCAAGATTGAGCCTCTTGATATCCTTAATGTTTGCTTTCTCAAAAAAATGAATGGGCATCTACAAAAGAATTTCCCTAGACTACCAACAAAAATATTGAAGGTTCCTAAAAATAATGAGGTTGGTAACCCTCATTTTCAAGACAATTTTAATATGGAAGTGAACATGGAGATTCATTCTCCAAACATTGTTCATGAAAAAAATGAAGGCAACACTTTAAATGAGGATGCAATTTCCTCCTAGTGTGAGGTTGGAGATTATGGTCAAAATATCTCCCTTGTGGATGAGGAGTATTTGGTTATTCCAGTTAAAAGGTTGTCGATGAGGGTTCCTTTCCTTCTAGGCTATCTAGAACTATACAAAATTCTCAATAGTTGGCTCTAGATAAAAATAGAGGTAGAGGGGTCAATAGAACTCATGGTCCTCATATGTTGACCAAAAATGTTAGAGCCATGGAGATTGTTAATAATGAGACAGTCCAAAACATGATTGAAGTATTAGATAACCCTCTGTTTGTAAAGGAAGATAGAGAATTAGGGTATAAATCTCCTAGGGAAGAACCAAAGAAAAGGAAAAAAATAGAAAGAGAGGGTAGTGGGAAAAAAAATAAAAATACAAAGAAAAAATACCTAAATGTTTTGATAGATTGTACAAGAACCAAAAACTTGGTTCTCCTCCCTCTCTTGGTAAATGATTTTACACTATATTAGTTGGAAAATTTGAGGTTTGGAATCTATTGATAGGAAGTATTTACTTAGAGCCTTTTGCAAAGGTAAAACTAGAGGACACTATGTTTCTTCAAGAACTCAAAGATGTGGGTTTCCAAATAGAGCATGTGCTAAATTTTGTTTGGAGGAGCTCTATCTCCTTCTCAAGCAATCACGAAAAGGGTAGAAGGAGTGTTGCAATTCTAATTAGAGATTATCGAGCCTCCAATGTTGTGGACAATGGTATCTCTCCATGTAATAGAGTGGTTTGGGTCACCTTGGTCAAAGATGGGAATGTGTTTGGTATTTGTTCAATTTATGCGCCAAATGAGTATAAGGAGATATGTCAATTATGAAATTGGTTGTATTAAACCCTCCCTTGGATCCTCATGGATTTAATATGGTTGAATCTAGAAATGATAAGTTAGGGAGCAATGAAAGTCTTTGGAAGGGGAATGAACTTTTCTTTTGGTCAAAAATAAAGAGGATTTTGAACATCATGGACCCGCTAGAGAATCTAAGAAGGAGTAGCTTGGAAAATGTTTGGTGTAATAATCAGTGACTCAAAAAGATAATTTATTATAGGCTTGATAGAGTTTATGTTAACAAATTCTTCTTTGAAGTTAAAAAGGAATTTAATGAGTTCCCTGTTAGGGTTATTCCATCTACGATGTTTGATCATCATCTTATTGATACAAGTATCATGATTATTGGAAATAAAGATTGTTCTCCAAGTAGGAAAAATTGGTGTTTAAGCTAAATACATTCATGTTTAAAGATAAAGATTATAAAGATATTCTCAATATTAGGAATATTAATGATCAGTTCTTTCAAGGCTTTGCTATCACCGAATGGGAAAACAAAACTTTAGCATGGAGTAAAATCTAGAAGATAATAGGAAATATAAAATCCCTACCAATAAGGAAAGAAGAGAATAGGTTGGAAGAGAAGCTTTTGTATCTTGAAAAATTTATTTAGCATAACAATTAGGATAATAAGATGTTTGAGGAATTGATGGAAACTGGGCATAAGCTTGGGTGTTTGCAAAGCTTCAAAATTGAGTGTGCAAGAATTAGAGCCAAACATTCTTGGCTCAAAGAAGGTGATAAGGTTAGAAATATTTCTTTAATATCCTAAAATCGAAACATAATAGAGAAGGAATTGGTCAAATCCTGATGGGAGAGAAGCTAACTGTGGGCCAAAAAGAAATAAGTGATACTTAAATTCAAAAAAATTACAAGGATTTGTTTTCATATGAGGAGAATAGGTTCAATGATGATGCTCGAGCTTTCTACAAGAAAATAACCCCATTAAAGCTTGATGATAATGAGCGTCTAGAGATTGGGAAGAAGATATCTAAAGAAGAACTTATTGCAACTATTAAGTACTTCAAAACTGGGAAGTCTCCACGTGTTGATGGGATCCCGATTAAATTTTATAAGGATAATTGTGATTGGGTCGCTAATGATTTTTGGAGGTTTACTGAGAAGCTTTTGACAAGGGATCCCTAAGTTCTAGCATAAACAAAGGTATTATCAAACTCTTACCAAAAGAGGGTAATAAAACTTCTATTAAGAATTGGAGGCCAATTACCCTACAAGACTCATCATACATGATTTTGGATAAATTTTCAGCCCTTAAGCTGACAAATGTCTTGAAGAAAATCACTTCAATCAATCAAATTGACTTCATTAAGGGGAGATATATTCATGAACCTTGATTACTAGCTAGGCGAGTGTGAACTAGACCAAGCATACTAGACAAAATGGGGGTATCATGCTTCTTGACTTTGAAAAAGCATATGAAAAAATTGAATAGGGTTTTGTCTACTCTATGTTAGAGGCTTTTGGTTTTCCCAAAATTTTGTGATTAGATCAAAATTTTGTTCAATGATGCCTATACCCAAATTGATATTAATGGTGAACTCGCTATCCCCTTCATGTTATAGAGGTCTATAGGGCAAGGTTTCCCCCTTTCACTTGCTCTTTTTGTAATTGTTATTGATGACTTGCACTACATTTTGAGAACTAGTGATTTTTCTCCACCTCTAAAAGGTGTTTCCCTTCTTGATTTTTTTTGTAAATTAGTTTCCAATTAACCAAAATGTTCTAATCAAAACCCCTTTCAAAGATGATAAAATGTATGAATTTTAGTTTTTTTTATTGACTCAAGGTATCTCTATGATTGAGCCCAACACCCTACCCATCTTACTTTATTCTTACATTCAGCCAAGTTCGGGTTGGAAAAAGGGTGTCACGTTAAGATGAGACTAGCCCCATGAGGATGTATTCTATGTTCCTTAATGCAAACAGATTGTTGATGTATTAATTAATAGGTATACGAAAATCACATTATGATTTTTTTATAAATTCACCTCTAATTAATCAAAATATTTTAATCCAAATCCCTTTCAAAAATGATAAAAAGGTACAAACTTTATTTTCTTCTTTATTTTATTGATTCAGGGGTATCCCTATGACCCAACCCAACACCCAACACACCTTACCTTGGTTTTACATTTTTCCAAGTTGGGGTCAGGAAAAAAGAGTGTCACACTAGAACGAGATTAGTCCCCTAAGGATGTATGATACATTCTTTAATATTGGTATTACATTCTGCCAAAATTTCTTAATGCGAATGGATTGTTGGTGTATCAATCAAGTACACTAAAATCAAATTATGTTTTCTTTTGTAAATTGGTCTCTAATTAATTGAAATATTTTAATCCAAACCCTTTTCAAAGACGATAAAAAATATGAATTTTACTTTTTTTTTAATTTTATTGATTTAGGGGTATCCTTACGACCCAACCCAACACCCAACTTGTCTTACCTAGGTATTACATTCTACCAAGTTAGAGTCGAGAAAGAGGTGTCATGTTGTGGCAAGACTAGTCCTCTAGAGATGTATGTTATCTTTGTTTAATACAAATGGATTGTTGGCGTATCAATCAACAGGTACACTAAAATAATATTATTATTATTTTTGTAAATTGATTTCCAATTAATCAAAATATTCTAATCCAAACCCTTTTCAAAGATGATAAAAAAGTATGAATTTCACTTGTTTATTTTTTATTGACTCAAGGGTATCACTATGACCCAACCCAACACCCAACCTGCCTTACCTTGGTCTTACATTCTGCCAAGTTGGGGTCGAGAAAAGGAGTGTCAAAATGGGGTGAGACTAGTCCATTTGGGAGGTTTGTTATATTCCTTAATATGATTTTGTAAATTGATATCCAATTAATCAAAATATTCTAATTCAAACTTCTTTTAAAAATGATAAAAAGTATGGACTTCACTTATTTATTTTTTATTGACTCAAGGGTAATCCTACGACCCAACCCAACACCCAACCCACCTTACCTTGGTCTTACATTCTGCCAAGTTGGGGTCGAGAAAAGGAGTGTTAAAATGGGGCGAGACTGGTCCCTTGGGGAGGTTTGTTATATTCCTTAATGTGATTTTGTAAATTGATATCCAATTAATCAAAATATTCTAATTCAAACTTCTTTTAAAAATGATAAAAAGTATGGACTTCACTTATTTATTTTTTATTGACTCAAGGGTAATCCTATGACCCAACCCAACACCCAACCCACCTTACCTTGGTCTTACATTTTTCCAAGTTGGGGTTAGGAAAAGGGTGTCATATTGGGGTGAGACTAGTCCTTTAAGATGTATGCTATATTCCTTAATGTGAATGGATTTTTGGTGTATCAATCAACAGGTACATTAAAATCACATTATAAATATTGTTTGTAAATTGACCTCTAATTAATCAAAATATTCTAATCCCAACCCGCCTTACCTTGGTCTTACATTCTGTCAAGTTAGGGTCAGAAAAAGGGGTGTCGCGTTGGGACGAGATTAGTCTCCTGAGGATATATGCTATGTTCCTTAATGTGAATGGATTGTTGGTGTATCAATCAATAAGTACACTAAAATCACATTATGCCTTTTTTGTAAATTGGCCTCCAAATAATCAAATATTCTAATCCAAACCCCTTTTAATTAGAATAAAAGAGTATGAACTTCACTTCTTCTTTTTTAACTCATGGGCATTCTTATGACTCAGCCCAACACCCAACTCGTCTTACCTTAGTCTTACATTTCGCCAAGTTGGGGTCGAGAAAGGGGTGTCGTGCTGGGGCGAGACTAGTCCCATGAGGATGTATGCTATGTTTTTAATGTGAATGGATTGTTGGTATATCAATCAATAGGTGCACTAAAATCACATTATTATTTTTTTGTAAATTGATTTCCAATTAATCAAAATATTCTAATCCAAACCCCTTTCAAAGTCAATAAAACAATACAAACTTTTTTTTTATTGACTCTGAGGTTTCCCTACGATTCAGCCCAACACCCAACACGTCTTACCTTGGTCTTACATTCTGTTAAGTTGGCCTCAGGAAAGGAGTGTCAAGATGGGGCGAGATTCATCCTTTGGAGATGTATGCTATATTCATTAATGTGATTTTGTAAATTGATACCCAATTAATCAAAATATTCTAATCCAAACCTTTTTCAAATATGATAAAAAGTATGAGCGTCACTTTTTTATTTTTTATTGACTCGAGGGTAATCCTACGACCCAACCCAACACCCAATCCGTCTTACCTTGGTCTTACATTCTGCCAAGTTGGGGTCAGAAAAGGGGTGTCATGTTGGGGCGAGACTAGTCCCTTGGGATGTATGCTATATTTTTTAATGTGAATGGATTGTTGGTGTATCAATCAACAGGTACACTAAAATCACATTATATTTTTTTTTAAATTGGCCTCTAATTAATCAAAATATTATAATCCAAGCCCCCTTTCAAAAATGATAAAAAAGTACGAACTTCACTTTCTTTCTTTTTTTATCAACTCAAGGGTATCTCTACGACCCAGCCCAACACCCAACCCACCTTACCTTGGTCTTACATTCTGCCAAGTTGGGGTAAGGAAAAAGGGTGTCACGCTAGGGTGAGATTAGTCCCCTAAGGATTTATGCTATGTTCTTTAATGTGAATAGATTGTTAGTGTATCAATTAACAGGCACACTAAAATCAAATTATGATTTTTTTTGTAAATTAACCTCCAATTAATCAAAATATTTTAATCCAAACCCCTTTCAAAGACAATAAAATAGTATGAACTTCATTTTTTTATTGACTCAGGGGTATTCCTACGACTCAGCCCAACACACAACCCACCTTTCCTTGGTCTTACATTCTGCCAAGTTGGGGTCGAGAAAGGGGTGTCGCGTTAGGGCGAGACTAGTCCCCTGAGGATGTATGCTATGCTATTTAATGTGAATGGGTTGTTGGTGTATGAATAAAAATGTACATTAAAATCACATTATGATTTGTTTTGTAAATTGATCTCCAATTAATCAAAATATTCTAATCCAAACCCCTTTCAAAGATAATAAAAAAGTATGAACTTCATTTTCTTTTTTTTATTGACTTAGGGATTTCCCTATGATTCAGCCCAACACCCAACATGTCTTACCTTGGTCTTACATTCTACCAAGTTGGGGTTGGGAAATGACTGTCAAAATGGGGTGAGACTCATCCCTTGGGGATGTATGTTATATTCCTTAATGTGAATGGATTGTTGGTGTATCTATCAACAGGTACACTAAAATCATATTATGATTTTTTTTGTAAATTGATATCCAATTAATCAAAATATTCTAATCCAAACCCCTTTCAGAGACAATCAAAAAGTATGAACTTCACTATCTTTTTTTATTGACTCAGGGGTTTCCCTACAATTCATCTCAACACCCAACACACCTTACCTTGGTCTTACATTTTGCCAAATTGGGGTTGAGAAAGGAGTGTCAAGATGGGGCAAGACTAATCCCTTGGGGATGTATGGTATATTCCTTAATATGAATGGATTATTGGTGTATCTATCAATAGGTACACTAAAATCACATTATGATTTTTTTTGTAAATTGATATCCAATTAATCAAAATATTTTAATCCAAACCCCTTTTAAAGATGATAAAAAGTATAAACTTCATTTGTTTATTTTTTATTGACTCAAGGGTATCCCTACGACCCAACCCAACACCCAACTCATCTTGCCTTGGTCTTACATTTTGTCAAGTTGGGGTCGGGAAAGGGGTGTCACGTTGAAGTGAGACTAGTCCCCTGAGATGTATGTTATATTCTTTAATGTGAATGGATCGTTGGTGTATCAATCAACAGGTTCACTAAAATCACATTATAATTTTTTTTGTAAATTGGCCTCCAATTAATCAAAATATTTTAATCCAAACCCCTTTCAAAAATGATAAAAATGTATGAATTTCACTTTCTTCTTTTTTTATTAACTCAAGGGTATCTCTACGACCCATCCCAACACCTAACCCGCTTACCTTGGTCTTACATTCTACCAAATTGGGGTCAGAAAAAAGGGGTGTCATGATGGGGTGAGATTATTCCCTTGAGGATGTATGCCATGTTCTTTAATGTGAATGGATTATTGGTGTATCAATCAATAGGTACACTAAAATCACATTATGATTTTTTTTTTAAATTGGCCTCTAATTAATCAAAATATTCTAATTCAAACCCATTTCAAAGATGATAAAAGGGTATGAGTTTCACTTTCTTTTTTTTTTTTACTCAGGGGTATTCCTACGACTTGGCCCAACATCCAACCTGCCTTATCTTGGTCTTATATTCTACCAAATTAGGGTCAAGAAAGAGGTGTCATGTTGGGGCAAGACTAGTCCCTTGAGAATGTATGCTATGTTGTTTAATGCAAATGGATTGTTGGTGTATCAATCAACAGGTACACTAAAATCACATTATGATTTTTTTTATACATTAATTTTCAATTAATCAAAATATTCTAATCCAAACCCCTTTCAAAGATGATAAAAAGGTATGAACTTCACTTTCTTTTTCATTAACTCAAGAGTTTCCCTACGATTCATCCCAACACCCAACATGTTTTACCTTGGTCTTACATTTTGCCAAGTTGGGATCAGGAAAGGAGTGTCAAGATGGGGTGAGACTAGTCCCCTGGGGATGTATGCTATATTCCTTAATGTGAATGGATTGTTGGTGTATTTATCAACAAGTACACTAAAATCACATTATGATATTTTTTGTAAATTGATGTCCAATTAATCAAAATATTCTAATCCAAGCCCCTTTCAAGAATGATAAAAAGGTATAAACTTCACTTTATTCTTTTTTTAATTGACTCAAGGGTATCCCTATGACCCAACCCAACACCCAACCTACCTTACCTTGGTCTTACATTTTGCTAAGTTGGGGTCGAAAAAGGGGTTTCATGTAGGGGCAAGGCTAGTCCCTTGGCTATGTACATGTTATGTTTCTTAATGTGAATTGATTGTTGGTGTATCAATCAATAGTTACACTAAAATCACATTATATTTTTTTTGTAAATTGGACTCCAATTAATCAAAATATTTTAATCTCCATTTGAAGCAGGTTACAGTTATGTGCCACCATCACCCTTTTCACTTGGTTATAGAAGAAAATCTAGATATAAATGCCAGTAAAAGAAAAAGAAGCATTTAAATTTGATGCATAAAGATGATCCATCATTCTCAGCAATATTACCTCAATATGAGAGTCTGTCAATCTGGCTAACAAGTCAAACTAGATAAAATTGTTCCTGAAGAACAAATTTGAAAAAAAAATTATATCACAAGATTGAATAAGACTACATTCATGGCTGAAGTTGTGTTTATATTTTTTATTCATCTTACTTCTCTGGAATGAAAATTGCCTTGTCCAAACTGTCTAGACCCTAGAGTGACCCTAGCATTTCTCTATTATAATTTATAACCGAAAATGCTCTGTAATTAATATTTGAAATCTTGTAACAATTGCCTTATCCCCGTTTTCAAGAGGTATACCTACATAAGGCATTATCTATATGGAGATGACAAGAATGAAGAAAAGAAAGAAACGGAGAAGGCAATTAAAGCAACAGACAACAAAGGGACCAACAACCCCAGCAGTGTTTGAACTTGGATGAGGGAGAGAGAAGTTTGTATCCCCTAGTACAGAGTAAAATGACAAAGTGGACAACAGGATTGTCAAGAACAAACTCAAATATGAGGAAGGGACGATTGCTGACAAGAAAGAAATAGCTGGAAATGACAGCGAGAGAACCAACGAAGAGATTCAAGACTAATGGTATCTTGGAATCCTGGAAAACCCCATCCTCTGGCATAAAAATATTCTTTATGGAACTTGTTAGTTCAAGGTTTGTCTGCATAAAACCAAAGGATAGGGGATGCAGAAATACTGTATGTATCCATAGACTCCCTGTCCAAAGTCACATTCAATGTCATTGATTAAATTTCTAACCTTGTGTAAATTGAAATTATTCTATATTTCCTCTGATATGAAAACACAATCTAAGGAAGAAATTCGTTACCCTTAAAATATTTGAAAATAAAAAATATTCAAATCTTTAGAGACTGCAAATTGCATTGAAATTAAGCTGTATGACTATTAGGACTGGATTTCTTCATAGATTTCTCCGCCTAGGCTAACTTCCACTGTTGTTGACAAGCTGAAACCCTTAGATCCCAAACCTTTAAGACTGGAGTACTTCATATCGCAGGGTGCATAAAAGTGATATGTAAAGGATCTAATAAAGACATAATGTAAGAGACGCTTTGTTACCTTATTAAAATGATCTACAAGATTCTTGCAAATGTTTTTGCTTAGGGAATTTTAGGTGGTTGTTTCTATAAAATCGAAAAGGACAAAATAAATTTTGCAAAGCAGATTCATTCTCAGCAATATTACCTCAATATGAGAGTCTGTCAATCTGGCTAACAAGTCAAACTAGATAAAATTGTTCCTGAAGAACAAATTTGAAAAAAAAATTATATCACAAGATTGAATAAGACTACATTCATGGCATGCTTTCATGGCTGAAGTTGTGTTTATATTTTTTATTCATCTTACTTCTCTGGAATGAAAATTGCCTTGTCCAAACTGTCTAGACCCTAGAGTGACCCTAGCATTTCTCTGTTGTAATTTATAACCGAAAATGCTCTGTAATTAATATTTGAAATCTTGTAACAATTGCCTTATCCCCGTTTTCAAGAG
The DNA here is from genome assembly GCA_007258455.2 of Sequoia sempervirens. NCBI lineage: Eukaryota > Viridiplantae > Streptophyta > Pinopsida > Cupressales > Cupressaceae > Sequoia > Sequoia sempervirens. The sequence continues at coordinate 39,675 of VDFB02104256.1, read as the reverse complement.
GTATACCTACATAAGGCATCATCTATATGGAGATGACAAGAATGAAGAAAAGAAAGAAACGGAGAAGGCAATTAAAGCAACAGACAACAAAGGGACCAACAACCCCAGCAGTGTTTGAACTTGGATGAGGGAGAGAGAAGTTTGTATCCCCTAGTACAGAGTAAAATGACAAAGTGGACAACAGGATTGTCAAGAACAAACTCAAATATGAGGAAGGGACAATTGCTGACAAGAAAGAAATAGCTGGAAATGACAGCGAGAGAACCAACAAAGAGATCAAGATTAATGGTGGCAGAAGCATGGAGATGGAAGTGATTATCCCAACAATGGGAGGAGTGCTGACAGAGGGCAGCAAAGGGTATAAGAACCTGCAGATGGGGAGCTGCTTGATGGTGAAGGCGAGGAAAGGATAGAGTCTAAGGAGGGCCAGTCACCAAATGATGAATTCTTGGTTTGAGGCTGCAACATACTCTCAAAGAGGGCTTCTTGGCAGAACGATATTCTAAGCGTGATACTGCACCCTGCATTGGATGTGTGCGTTTGGTGATTCACCAATCAACCAGTAGACAAACATTTACAAAACCACATCAGAGAGGGTGCCATGACATCTGGAAGTGAAATAGTAAACGTATACTCAAAAACTTTGTAAAGTATGTTAGAGAATCTATTGCAGTAATGGACCAGGTTCAAATCTCAAATGTCGTGCACCATTGTATGTTACTGTGGATGTGGGAGAGGAGTTGGTTTCCCATGAATCCATGCTTTAAGACAGCACGATAGGCTAATTCTCTTCTCAATTAGTACTTCCAGGGACATATATTTGATGTATAGAAACTTGCTAAATTGGTGCATTCTCAGAAATCATGGCCAAAGGAATAGGAAAGGACATTTACAATACAGATCTAGCAAATGGAGATATTTGAGATGAATACAAAATAACTTAATAATAATCAAAGTGTGCATTAACTGATGAAAAAAAATACTGTAGACATCAAGGAAATCCAAATGGGTGCATTGTGAGATAAAAACAAAATCCATTATATCAAAAAATGAAAAATAGAATAAAACACCAAAACCATAAACAATTGACAGCTAGATTCCCCACACAGACACTCTATGAGATTAAACCAAGCCCAAAAATAGAACAATGAATTTCAAGGACACATATGGTTAATTTCATATATGGCGGCCCAAATGGGTGAACCTGGACACAGTTAAACTACATCAACACAGTTCTTCTTTCTTTAGAAAAGCGCGCACACACTAAACTCTATCTGTAGCTTTAAAAGAAAAGAAAAAACATATACAATGAATATGCACCATACCTGTAACTCTGAGGCCATTGGGTGGAAATAAATGAAGATGGGGACGAACCAATTTCACCACTCTTCGTCACCATCATCTTGAAGTTCTTCCTGCTCCATGCATTTTTCACTCGTCTCGTCGTTGATAAAATGTCGTCATCTTCTCTGTGCTTGTTTTAATCCATTTTCAATACTTGCAGGATACCGGTAATTCTCTTTCGATATTTATATACGCAATGTGTATATACCAATGAAAGGAGACGTTAAGAAGGTTCTCGTTTACAGAGTGTCCAAAATGCCTTGTTTAACAAATTCAAATGCGCTTAATTTCTTGCCGTTCAAATCCAAGCAGGTCGTTATAAATCCCCCAAAAATGGTGAGATTTAATAAATTAGCCAATCTCCACTTGGCCGTTTACTTTTCAATTTTATTGACCGTTTATGAGCAGTTTGTTTTTTTCCCCTGTTCCTTGTTTTTTTAGGCCGTTTACAAAATTTAGAGGAGGATGTTTATCATCACAATTGTCTCAAATATTTTTTTATTTTTTATTTTTTATTTTTTGCGCGAGAGGTTTCCCCACGACCTAGTCCAGCAGTTCAATCAGTCTTGCTTTGGTCTTACTTTTTGTCAAGTTGGGGTCTGGGAGGGGCGAGTTGAGACGAGAATAATCTTCTAGGGATGCACACAATCACCCGCAAACCACGTGCACCGGGCCTCAGAGTCGAACCCGGAACCTATAGGGAGCAAACCCAAAGCCCAAGCAAACCCATGACTCAAACATTTTCATAAAGAGAATAAGCAATATGTTTAAGTTCTTTTTAATTGTTTAATTATATATTATTATATATGTACGTAGAAGTGAAAAGTGTGTTATATCGAAATGTATCTACAAAATCATGAAGTGTCATGTATGATCATGTATATATTAAAATGTAATAGACATATTTTTTTAATTAAAATTATAAAATAATTTGTATAAAAATAAAATAACTCTTAAATAGTTATAAAGTAAAATAAAATAACTCTTAAAAAAATAAGATGTTGGTCATGATGGTTCTTCATGCACCACTATGGTCATGGTTACATATTTAATAGACCCTTGTTTGCTTGCATTTATGTTAATGAACCAAATTTTTTTTGCCCAATTCATAGGGTTGAACATTTGGGAGTTTTTAGGTGGTTGTTTGATTACATTTTCTAATTGTCAATGGTGTTTTCTAACAAGCATGGTTGCATTTGGTGGGGGGTCTTTGGGCCCCTTTTCTCTTTCAAACACATTGTCCAAGCTAATGGGCCCTCATCATTTAGATATATCTAATTTCTACTACATACAACAAACAAGTTTAAATCAAACCAAAATTTGGAAAAATGTCCAAAAGATCTAACAAGTGTTTGGAGAAGAGTGGATCAACCCATTTTGGTCATTAGTCGTCATCTAATTGCGGACAATGTATTCTATCTATTTTAACATGTAAATTAAAATATTGTTGTCTTTCTTGGAGTGCAAGGCTCATCAAACTTGACAGCCTAGGGGAGGAGGGGGTTGTAGGGGGCATAGAGATTATGTTTGTTGTGCATAAATATTTATTTGTTATCTTTTCAAGAAAATCTAATCAAAATATGGCTTTCAAGGGAGGCCCTTATTTTAAAATCAAGCAAGTTTATTCATTAGACTATAGTATGTGGGTTTTGATCCTATGGAAGCGTAAAAGTCCAAATTTATGTCACATTTTTATAAAGGAAATGACCAACAAAAATATAATTTCAAAAAATAAAATGTAGAAGATGAAGTTTATGCTTATAATTTAACAATAAAATAAAATTGGTTGGATATATTTTTAATAAATTTGAAAGGGATTTTAATTGCTAAAAAATATGAAAAAAAGTGAGGTTGAACAAAAAAATGAGAACAATTTTTTTCTCTAATTTTTTTTCCTACATTGTTGACTTAAAGATCTAATGTATGGGGAAAAAACGATATTGTTTTAATAATTTTTAAAAATCAAACTTAATCAAAATGTCAAAATTCTCATGGGACGACAAATTTTGTATGAATTTTTGTATGCTCTTGAAATATATATATTAAATGAACATGTTAAATACTTAACTTTAAAATTTGTAAAAAAAAAATTGAACATAATTGGCTAAGAAGTTTGGGTGTTATGACAAATTTGTAGGGAAAGTATTTTTTAACTTTTTTTAAAAATGATTTTTTATTTTTTCTTTATAAAGTCATTTCATTAAATCTTTCTAAAATAAATAAATGTGAAATTTTTTTACATTTTTTTAAGAATGATTTGTTAATGTATGTAATTGTTATTTTTTATTAAAGAAAGTTTTGGATTGAGAGTATTAAAATAATAAAATAAAACTTAAATTAAATCACATCATATAAATATAATGATTTGATTTTACACAATTAAAATAAATATTTAAATTAAATCTTAAACTATTTGATATTGCCATGAATTTTTTTATTTTCCAAATTTTATTAGGCAAAAATTATGGTTAGAAGTATTAAAAAATTAAAAATAAAATATTACTAATAAAAATCACCTAAATATGTTTTAATATTTTTTAATTTCTAAACCACATGTTTGATTATAACAACCTACTTTTTATAAATCATAAGTAATGTTTTTAAATCTAATTTCTTTACACAATAGTAAAAAAGCAATTAGAGGAGTTCTTTGGTAGTAAATATATGAATTTGCAAATTTAATTATGATGAATTTTTTTTAACAAATTTAATACTTTTTCAACCATTATTTTTTTAAGACTCAATATAGATCTAATATTAGAGTTGTGTAAAGAAAATTTATCTAACCTTTTTAACATGAAAGTGAATCAAAATATCATACAAAGAAATCTTGACTAAAACTCTACAAAAACTTTAAGTAAAAATATAATGGATTTATTTTAACAAATGTAATTTTTTTTTTTTTTTTTAAAGATTTAATATAATTATAAGATCGCATTTGTAATTAGTGTACAATTCCTATTATTATCTTTTGAGAATTGTTTTTATGGGGATAGCACCTTTAACCAAGTGCAAGACTCAACTAACCTATGAAACATGGGATCATCTTCAAGTTGTGGGTTGCCCATGGTGAAGATGAACCTCCATAGTGGGTTGGTTCCCTTGATGAACCTCCTAAAACTACTGTCCTGATCAGGAAAAGGGGTAGAGAACTAAAATGAAAAGATTTACTAACCCTAGGAGGTGATGCACCAATGATTAAAACCTATATTGTAGCCTCAACTCACAAACTCTCTCAAAATCTCAACAAGTCTTCACACAACTCAATGTTCTACATGCTCACACATCAATATTTCATAAGAAGGTCAACTACTTATTTAGAAAGAAAACCAAGAATGTTCTCATAACCAGAATCTTAGCATTCATGACACAATTTATGACCTACATATGACATATATCTTCTGCTCAAAGGTATTGGAATGAGACAACATATTTGAGGACTAATCATTAATCACATAGAATATGCATCAATCACCCATACACACAATTTCTAGTGGTCTACTCTTCTATATATACAAGGTCTCCTTTGACTTGGTTTCCAAGGGTCAAATCCTTACACTTTCACAATAAAGGCATTCAATTTCTTCAAGATTTATTCTCTGGAACTTCTATGACCCTCATGTCTTGGGACAAACTCAATTTTAGGTTCAATCTCTCTCGTCAAGACTAGGAGATGGTTAATATAGTTATGGGAGCCATCTTTGATGAGCTAAACAAAAATTTAGTGTTCACTCTACCAAGCTTTGGTGGAAAGATTGGAGATGGTATCCTAATACAACTCTCTATAACAAGTTGTGTCTTGGATATCAATGGTTTTCTCCTACTATTCCTATAGTGCTCAGCTTAAACGAGATGACATTTGCAATCACTTATCTCGATGTGGCAATGTAGGTTCCTTAAAAATTTGTTGATTGTTGTGGAGACCAAGTTCACCCACTTTTCTTAGTGTATTCTACTCCAAGGCTTACGAATGGGATCTAGGATCCATCATCTCAGGGTTTGGGACCCTCGATGTCATTTTTGTGGTTAGATGGAATCTTTTAAACATCTCTTTTGGTTCTATCGTAGAGATCAACAACTCTGGACATGGATTCATGACTTCTTTCGACCTTTTAGGTGGGAACCTTTCTCTTGGCATATGGCTCATTTGCGGGATTGGCCTCACATTCCCCATAAGTATTTCCATATTTGACATGATTTTAGGATAGGAATCCTCTTTAGTCTATGGAAAAACAAAAAAAATGCTATCTTTGATCATAGTACTATTGATCACAATGTTTCAGTTTATTCTAAACCTATCATTTGTTCTAATGTTTTGTTACAGGTCTAGGTGCAAGCTTGCAAGGTTTCCCTAGAAGTGGCTCACCTCTTGGAGTTGTTGAAGTACTAGGGAAATGACCCTTGCACTATTGCCAAAGTTGGTCTATCTTTGACTTCCTCTCATGGTCATTCTCCTACTTGTAGTCATTGCAAAGGGAGGAGCTACTCTGCTCTTCACACCTTGTCTCTTTGGTCGCAAGGTCCTCTCTACCAAGCTGGTAGTCATAGAGATACATTGTGGCCTAAATGACGACACTCTAGTTCCCCTCCCTCTAGGAGTGTCACCTTTGGGTGGGCTTTTGGGGGTGTTGGAACATCGACTGGTGATGCTCCTAGGTGGCATGTTGTTGATTTTTTGAAGTGGTTCGCTCAATTCGTTTAGGCAATTTCTCTAGCTCACATTGAAAATAAAGATAAATATAAAGACATTGATGATGGAACATGACTTTGGACACCACTAATGTATGGGGTAAGTCAAGTGATTGGGATCCTCTACCCTCTCTTTGTGCTACTACTCTTATTGGTTAGCGTCCTTTTTTTTTATTATTGTATTCTGAACCCTGACATGTGTGACTCTTAGGATGTGATTTTTCATCCACCCAGATTTTTTGTGAATATGTGTACTTTAATTTCTTAATTTAATAGAATGCTAACATATATTAATAAAAAATATATAATTAAAAAAGTAAAGTAGTTTCTTATCATTTTTATGAGATATATATATAAATATATAAATACCAATGTAATTTATAATTACTTAAAAATAATTACAATTAACATATTTTAACTTGAAGTTGAAGACACTATTAGATCCAAAAGTTACAAATTATATAAAATTATTTCTGTAAAATAATTGATTCACCATTTTATTTTTTATTCATATTATACAATATCTTTAAAATTTTAAAGCAAAATTGTCCTTTTCAGAATTTGACAATTGAATTGGGTGCACGTTATATAGAACGTCCCAACCCGGAGCCTTATTACTACTAATAAATTTATTCTTAAGTTAAGATTTATTATTGTCATCCATTACCTCAAATTCAGAACTGACCAAATCTAATCCAGTTAGATATCTGATGCAGTTATTTTAATATATAAAATCTGATTATTTAGACAAAAGAAGCCACCGAGAGTGAACATACAAATAGTAGTAGTAGTAGGTTGGGTTCTGAAACAGCTTAACACACATATACACAGATGGCGCAGCCACTGTGACTAAACTGCATATACATAGGGCAGCTCCTGTTACTGAGCATATTGATATAGTTATAATTATACATCATCCTATTGCATTCACCATATGTTCAAACCAGTAACTGAACGGAGGGTAGAATCGGCAGAAGCCAGTTTCTCGAAGATTGCACCGACTGCCACGCGAGCATGGATGTACCACAACTGCTTGATCACAGTCATATCGTTTTCTACAGAAGACCCTCCTGCATAATTAGTTATCGAACCCTTGATACATTCCCACATGGAACCTTCGACCTGTAGTAGAGTAACCTAAACTAGTTAAATACTTCTCTACATATATTAACTAGTTAAAAAAAGACAAAAACTGTCATAGTGCTCAGAAAGATAAATATTAATGAAAAAGGGAGAAGGAGAAAAGAATGGAGTATGATTCAACCAGAGATATCTACAGCATGTATGTCCTTGTAAGGTTGGAATACTCCCTTAGCGAGAAATACATTGAGTTCTGCTTCGCCGGAAACCCCAGACCGTAATGCTCGCCTCTTGCATTAATCCTCTTGATCTTTTCGGCCACCCCTTTAGGAATCTCACCATTGGAGAGAAAAGGAAAGGCAATTAATAAGAGCAGGAGAAGAACAGAGCTGTGGAAAGCCATAGCAAATTCACTGAGCGAAATCGAAAACCGCTTACTGTGTGTGTTGAGACTCTTGGATCTTCACTCCTATTTATAGCACAGATTGCTTAGATTGTCCAAATGAAAGATGGCTTAAGAGCTTAATTAATCACACCTAATCTTGTAGCACGTGGAAATGGAAGAAAGCACGTTAGGGATAAGGTTGCAGACACACGCCAAATACTCTCTGTGCACTGAAAAGAATGGGCTGTTCAATCATTTCTCTATTCCTGTGTGTAAAAATGTATGTATATTTACTAAAGAGTTAACAGCTAAGGCGACATTCCAGCTAAATACTAAAGGTAGATAACGGATATTGATAACTAACGTCTCATTAAAAATATATGGACCAGGTTGATTAATATACAACTGCCACCGATGACCCTTCGAAAAGGAAGAACTACTACAGAAAAGGTCCTCAGTCCTCGGTCGCTATCATTTTGGCTGACCCACCTTGTGGAATGGGTAATATATATACACTAATTTCGGCTGCACAAACAGGCCTAAAGTCATTCCACAACTAATCGTTCATATTAATAATAGACCGGTTGTAGCCCAGATTCAAATACAACAGATTTACAGATTCCCTGGAAATACTAAGTGCTTTTTCAAAATTGAGACCTGTTTTGAAATGAGTATTGGCTTTCGGTATTGATTGCACTAATTTTGGGGGAATCTTCTCAGTTAGGTTAACCTACAAAATGTTTGACTAAAAGAAAAAATAAAAAAACGGTTTATCTAGTATTGTTACATTTAAATTTTTCCTTGGCCCCATAAAAGTTGTAGAGGCATAAAAATCAAAAGCATGGAGATATTATGAAAATCTTGGTGTAACTTTTAACTTTTAGCTAATCTAACTTTGTGAAAACTATAGTCAAATTACTAATTTGGTTTTTCTTATGAACTCTTTGCCATTTTATATGAAATTTTTTTATGAAAGAAAAATATAAACTACGTATGTATTTGTCTGCTTATTTATAACAAGTGATTGTGCAAAATCATTGAATCTTTTCTCAAGTATCTTATCATGTCATACCCCAATGTCATACCCCATGCACTGTTGTAGAGGATGCCCGATGGTCATTAGAAAGAAATCAATGGATAGATATTTGATTGAGACCAACATGCAAATGTAGAAACAAGGCATTAACCATATGCATACTTCCCATCAATGCAAAGCATATTTGAAGGGTTAACAATGCACCCAAAGCTTCGCCCAAATGTGCATCCTTAAAGGGTAAGATAAAAATGTTTGGTTATATTCCCCAGACAGTTGCCTCCTTGGGTAAGATTGAGAAGTTGGATGCTCTTAATTGGGAGAGATTCAAAAGCAATTCCTTGCTTTACACCTCAAGAAATGGTATTTGAGCTCAAGAATGTCATTTTGAAGATTTATGTCATGAGAAGACCTAAAAGCCATGGATCTAGCTAGACAAAAATTGTGTCTCATGCACCCTTGCATTCTAGAGTATGGCATTTCTAAAGTAGCTATGGATAAGATAATATATTTAATGCTCAACAAATGATGACATATAAATAAGTCTTACTTAAGAGGTATGAAGATCTCCTCCACCTGAGGAAAAGAAAAAAGAAAAGTTGGAGAACTCTCTGGAAATAAATTAGGGACGAGATTTGATTGGTCAACTCTCTAAATGCTAGTGTTGGATGCTTTCACGAATGGTGGGAATCTCGGAGTGTTTGTTCTTAATGGGTCCAATGGTGCCTATCAAATATTGTAGAGTTACATCAAGATTTTAATTACAAGAAATATTTATGTTGTGGTTTTCTCTCACAATTGTGCAGAGGTTTCCACATAAATCAGTACTCAAACAGTTGAGCATGTTCTGTACCTATTGCTACATCAGCATGTTTAAGTTCTCTATCGAAATGCCTCATAATGTCCTCGTAATCAAAATTTCTTATAGTTATGATTATTCATGATGGTTCTTCAGTTGGTGAAATTTTGTTAATGTTTTGATCTATAAATAATTCATCCACCCCCCTCCCCTCTCCCAAAAAAAAGAAAAGAAAAAGGGAAAAAGTCTTGACACTTGGCAAACTTTAGATGTCTGGCATATAATTTGTTATTCCATATGCGACATTCAGCAAGTGGAGCACACATTTATTACATAAAATATAATTAAAATAAAATGTAAAGAAAGGTACCTAATAATTAAATAAAATTGGTGCTTGCAAAATTTGAAAATTTTAATTGCTAAAAAATATGAAAAAAAGGTGAGGTTGAACAAAAAAGATGAGAAGGAGATTTTTTTGTCTAATTTTTTTTCCTAAAATGAATTACTATAAAGATGCTAACATGTAGGGGAAAAAACTAATTTTTTTTAATAAATTTAAAAATCAAATTATCAAAATGTCATTTTCATGGGTGACAAATTTTGTATGAATTTTTTTATGCTCTCTAGTTTAGTCTTGCATATTTATTATGCTTGTGAGGATGTAATATTAACTTTGAATTAAAAAAATAAATAAAAATTGATGCATAATTGGCTAAGGAAGTTTGGGTGTTGCAACAAATTTGTAGGGAAAGATTTTTTAACTTTTTTTTAAAATGATTAGTTTATTTTTTCTTTATAAATATTTCATTAAATTTTTAAAAAAATAAATGTATTTTTTTTACTTTTTTAAGAATTGCTTTTAATTATGTGGAATTTTATTTTTTATTCAAAGAAACTTTTGGACTTCAGAGATTAAACAATAAAATAAAACTTAAATTAAAGACAGCATATATATAATGTTTATTTTACATGATTAAAATAAAAATTTAAATTAAATCATGAAACATGATATTGCCATGGATTTTTCCATTATGCCAAAATCAGGGCAAATTATGTGCAGAAGTATTAAAAAGTTTAAAAATAAAATATTACTCATAAAAATACTTAAATATGTTTTAAATTTTTTAATTTCTAAATCACATGTTTGCATTATAACAACCAATTTTTATAAATTCCATGTAAGGTTTAATCTATTTTTTTCATCAATGTGAAAAAGCATATTGAGGAGTTTTTTGTAGTAAATATATGAATTTGCAAACTAAAAGAATGATGATTTCTTTTTAACAAAAATACTTTTTCAGACATTAATTTTTTAAGACCAATTAGATCTAATATTAGAGTTGTTAATACCTTACAACCTTTTTAACATGAAAGTGAATCAAAATATCATAAAAGAAATCTTGACTAAATATCTCAAATTTTTAGGTAGGAAACCTTGTTTATTTTAACAAATGATTTTTTCATTCTTTTTGATTTCTTAATTATAAGATATTCTAATTGTGTGACTGCCTTTATTATCTTTTGAGCAAGTTTTTAGAGGGATAGCATTCCAAGAAGATCGGCTAATATGTGGAGGGATGGCTTCAAGTGGGGCTTCCATTAAGATAACCTCCAAGGGGTTTTTCTTGAGAACCACTAAAATATGTCCTAGTAGAAAAAGGTAAGAACTAAAATAAAATATTTACTAACCCTATAGTGATCAGCAATGATTAAAATAATTGTAGCCTCGCTCAAAAATCAACTCAAAATTAAGTCTTCACTAACTCAATATCTATTGTACACTGAATATTTCATAAAAGCCAATGCTTATTTGGAAAAAAACCAAAGAATGTTCTCACAACTCCCATCTTAAGATTCTGACCGATTTATGACCTACATATGAAATACTTCGCCCAAAGGTTTGGAAGAACAAATCCTTGAGGATGTATAATCACATAAAATATGCATTCACCCATACACACAATTTCTAAGGTCTACTCTTTATATTAAACATCTTTTGACTTGGTTTCCAGGGTCAAACCTTACAACATCCACCATTCAACATTAACAACATCGCCCTCATTCCTGGCAACAAACTCAATTTTAGGCGAATCTCCTTGTCAAGACTAGGAGATGGTTAATAAGTTATTGGCCATCTTTGATAAGCTAAAAAAAATTTGTGTTCAGTCTACCGGCTTTGGTGGAAAGATTGGAGTGGTATCCAATAAATTCTATAACAAAGTTTTTCTTGGGTATCAATGGTTTTCTCATAATATTCCTATAGTGCTTGGCTTAAATGAGATGACATTTGCAATCACCTATCTCGATGTGGCAATCTAGGTTCCTTAAAAATTGGTCGATTGTTGTGGAGACCAAGTTCACCCACTTTGCTTAGTGTATTCTACTCCAAGGATTACGAATGGGATCTAGGATCCATCATCTCGGGGTTTGGGACCCTCGATGTCATTTTTGTGGTTAGTTGGAATCTTTTAAACATCTCTTTTGGTTATATCATAGAGATTAGCAACTCTAGACATGGATTCATGACTTCTTTCAACCTTTTAGGCAGGGACCTTTCTCTTGGCATATGGCTCATTTGGGGGATTGGCCTCACATTCCCCATAAGTATTTCCATATTTGACAAAATTTTAGGAAAGGAATCCTCTTTAATCTATGGAAAAACAAAAAAAATGCTATCTTTGATCATAGTACTATTGATCACAATGTTTCAGTTTATTCTAAACCTATCATTTGTTCTAGAATGTTTTGTTACAGGTCTAGGTGCAAGCTTGCAATGTTTCCCTAGAAGTGGCTCACCTCTTTGAGCTGTTGAAGTACTAGGGAAATGACCCTTGCACTATTGCCAAAGTTGGTCTATCTTTGACTTCCTCTCATGGTCATTCTCCTACTTGTAGTCATTGCAAAGGGAGGAGCTACTCTGCTCTTCACACCTTGTCTCTTTGGTCGCAAGGTCCTCTCTACCAAGCTGGTAGTCATAGAGATACATTGTGGCCTAAATGACGACACTCCACTTCCCCTCCCTCTAGGAGTGTCACCTTTGGGTGGGCTTTTGGGGGTGTTGGAACGTTGACTAGTGTTGCTCCTAGGTGGCCTGTTGTTGATTTTTTGAAGTGGTTCACTCAATTCGAATAGGCAATTTCCCTAGCTCACATTGAAAATAAAGATAAATATAAAGACACTGATGATGGGACATGACTTCAGACACCACTAATGTATGGGGTAAGTAAATTGATTGGGATCCTCTACCCTCTCGTTGTGCTACTATTCTTATTGGTTAGCGTCTTTGTTTTTTATTATTGTATTCTGAACCCTGACGTGTGTGACTCTTAGTATGTGATTTTTCATCCACCCATATTTTTTGTGAATATGTGTACTTTAATTTCTTAATTTAATAGAATGCTAACATATATTAATAAAAAATATATAATTAAAAAAGTAAAGTAGTTTCTTATCATTTTTATGAGATATATATATAAATATATAAATACCAATGTAATTTATAATTACTTAAAAATAATTACAATTAACATATTTTAACTTGAAGTTGAAGACACTATTAGATCCAAAAGTTACAAATTATATAAAATTATTTCTGTAAAATAATTGATTCACCATTTTATTTTTTATTCATATTATACAATATCTTTAAAATTTTAAAGCAAAATTGTCCTTTTCAGAATTTGACAATTGAATTGGGTGCACGTTATATAGAACGTCCCAACCCGGAGCCTTATTACTACTAATAAATTTATTCTTAAGTTAAGATTTATTATTGTCATCCATTACCTCAAATTCAGAACTGACCAAATCTAATCCAGTTAGATATCTGATGCAGTTATTTTAATATATAAAATCTGATTATTTAGACAAAAGAAGCCACCGAGAGTGAACATACAAATAGTAGTAGTAGTAGGTTGGGTTCTGAAACAGCTTAACACACATATACACAGATGGCGCAGCCACTGTGACTAAACTGCATATACATAGGGCAGCTCCTGTTACTGAGCATATTGATATAGTTATAATTATACATCATCCTATTGCATTCACCATATGTTCAAACCAGTAACTGAACGGAGGGTAGAATCGGCAGAAGCCAGTTTCTCGAAGATTGCACCGACTGCCACGCGAGCATGGATGTACCACAACTGCTTGATCACAGTCATATCGTTTTCTACAGAAGACCCTCCTGCATAATTAGTTATCAGACTCATTGCAAGAGAAGTATCACACGAAGATACAGCTAATCAAAACCAGGGAAAGTATCAATTAGTAATAAGTAGCACAGGCGAAAGCTCGTAGTCTACCATCACCAATTGCTGCGGTTGCAGTGTCAATAAATTGACCTTCAACTTAGTGCGGAGGATTTCTGTAAGCCGTTATTCACACATAGAAGTTAGCACTGCTTGCCTTGTCAGCCATCATAATCTTTGGCTGTTGTGGCGGACATATGAAGTCGCCCACGCATATGTCTAACTACCTTCAATTCCATTACATCATTAATACCCATGTAACTAGTACAGATTGACATTTATTTCGAAGCCAAACGGGTTACGTGGTGATGTAATCTCCTGTGCGGTGGCGTACAATTTGTCATCTTTAAACCAAAATCTGGAGCCTGTGTAGAAAACAGAGACAGCAGAACAGAGAAATAGATTTATATTAAACAAAATGAAACATTAAAACATTACACTGATTTATTGAGCTGCAACTCATACAATAAACACTATTATATTCAAACTACCTTCTCCTAACAGCTCCATGGAGTTGGACTCTGCTAGAGAGAGTGATTAGCCACATTACATTTGCCTCTATTTATAGAGGGCTTGGAGCTTTCCAGAATGAAAAATAGGATGTTCATATGCAAATTTCCAGGTTGGTGAGAACTCTCTAGAATGGTCGGTGGCAGAGTTAATCTAGAAACTTTCATTTTCAATACAACGCTGGGTAGTTGGGATTATAATCTCCATCACTCCCCCCCAATCACAACTACCACAAATTCTCATTACATTATTAGTCTCTTTCACTGATGATGCGACATCTAAAATCTTGTACGTCTAGCGATCGAACCTAGGAAATCCCATTCTGCAATTGGGATGCTCTAACCATGAGCTCTGGCCCTCTTGGTTACTAGTCCATCGTCAGTTCAGGTGCTCAACACTTGTATTTTCTTAGCACCTCCCATAAAGTCACACTATGGGTGCTCGAGGATCCTAGTTTTAATAGGCATCATTGGCCTCATATATTGTTTTCATACAAAAATAGAATGTTGCGGCATTCAACAATATTTCTTCCTTAATCCATTAAGGGCTTCACTTATCTTTTCATAACAGACATCTGCTATCCTCCTTGATGTTCTCACCTCACTTGCCAACTCTTCATTCTTAAATCGTTTTACAGACTTTAGAAATGTTCTTCTACACAATTTTTTTCAATACTCTAAATCTAGACAGTTACACATATAGCCTCCTCTACAGAACCAACTACAAGATAGACAATAGAGACAACAATAAACATTCTATCGCCCTTTTCTCAGGGTCTCTTGAGACTATGATCTTCTTTCACCAAAAATAAACTTCATAACAAAGATTTCTTTTCTTTTCAAACATTCTAGACACACGCAACAAACCTCTCATCCAACAGCTGTGGTTGTGCTTTTGTAATTCCCTTTAGCTGAATTCCAATGACAGGTGCTGCAGCACCTTCAAATTATGCTTGCAAATTTTGATCTGCTTCCTCCTGACAATAATCACCCTTTTCGCAACGTCTCCTTTTCTGCGATCTACAATGCACAACGATTCTTTAACAACGACTTAGGGCTGATTCTTCGTTCAGTGATCTTCCACCAATCTGAGATTTTTCTTTAAAACTGCTTCAAGGCTACGGCCTATTGCTTCACTTAGCGACTCCTTTGTATCAACAACGATCACCTTTTTAGCTTTATGTGCCACTCTCCATACTCCGATCTTTTATCTTTGACTCTGGTAGCTCAAAAGGACTCCTGCGCTTTCCACGATCTGCACCTTGCTTTACTGGAGGTTGTGATTGTTATTCTTTCAAAACTAGGACCTCCTTTGAGTTGTGACTTAGAACAGCGATGACTTCCTTCTACAATCTTCAACCCACAACAGCAAACTCAGACTGCAACACTCTCTTGGCTCCGTCTGAAACCCACGATCATCTCCCATTGGCTTTGATAAGATTGACATGCAAGGTATTCATCTTGCTCTGATACCACATGTAGAAAATAGGGGAGCACCAGAACAAAGATAGATTGATATTAAACAAAATGAAACATTAAAAAATTACACTGATTTATTGAGCTATAGCTCATACAATAAACATATTATATTCAGACTACCTTCTCCTAATAGCTCTGCAGAGCTGGACTCTGCTAGAGAGAATGAGAAGCCTCATTGCATCTACCTCTATTTATAGAGGGCTTGGAGTTTTCTAGAATACAAAAAACAGTATGTTCATACAAGTGCCGGTCGGTGAGAACTCTCCAGAATGATCATTGGCAGAGTCAATGTAGAAACTCGATTTAAATACAGCGCTGGATAGTTGGAATAATAATCTCCAGCTTAGGGACTCCCTCCTCGGGCTTGCCTTTCACAGAGTAAACTGTTTCTGGCTGAAAATATACGGTCTGAAGTCTGTTGCTCACATTTGCTTCAACATTATAATCCGAAAATGTGAGGCTGGCAGGCTGGCTAGTGAAACTTCCCTCCCCATCGCCAAATTTCTGATTATCATCCAATATCAAACATCTAGTTATTTCTTAC
This sequence comes from Sequoia sempervirens, assembly GCA_007258455.2. NCBI lineage: Eukaryota > Viridiplantae > Streptophyta > Pinopsida > Cupressales > Cupressaceae > Sequoia > Sequoia sempervirens. The sequence continues at coordinate 23,560 of VDFB02104256.1, read as the reverse complement.
AGAAAGCAAAAGACAGACAAAGAGAAGAAAAGTAGGGATATGTATGTATACCGCCTAGTTCCACACGCCAGTGTGTGCAAATTCATTGGGAATAGCAACGTCACCAACATGGAGATGTTTGGGGCTTGCGCTAGCAGCTCTTCCATAGTGAATTACTCCCTTCGAACGAAAGTGAGTGAGCAGCAACTGTGTCGTCTGAGCTGCGTTCACCTGAGCACGACAATATTCCCACCATCAGTCATACTAATCTAATCTTCCTGCTAACGACACATTAAATGACTTCTTTACCGATCCACTTCCGCTCATTGCTAAAATTGTACTGCACCCTTGATACATTCCCACATGGAACCTTCGACCTGTAGTAGAGTAACCTAAACCAGTTAAATACTTCTCTACATACTAGTTAAAAAAAAGACAAAAATTGTCCTTATGCTCAGAAAGATAAATATTAATGAAAGGGGAGAAGGAGAAAAGAATGGAGTATGATTCAACCAGAGATATCTACAGCAGGTATGTCCTTGTAAGGTTGGAATACTCCCTTAGCGAGAAATACATTGAGTTCTGCTTCGCCGGAAACCCCAGACCGTAATGCTCGCCTCTTGCATTAATCCTCTTGATCTTTTCGGCCACCCCTTTAGGAATCTCACCATTGGAGAGAAAAGGAAAGGCAATTAATAAGAGCAGGAGAAGAACAGAGCTGTGGAAAGCCATAGCAAATTCACTGAGCGAAATCGAAAACCGCTTACTGTGTGTGTTGAGACTCTTGGATCTTCACTCCTATTTATAGCACAGATTGCTTAGATTGTCCAAATGAAAGATGGCTTAAGAGCTTAATTAATCACACCTAATCTTGTAGCACGTGGAAATGGAAGAAAGCACGTTAGGGATAAGGTTGCAGACACACGCCAAATACTCTCTGTGCACTGAAAAGAATGGGCTGTTCAATCATTTCTCTATTCCTGTGTGTAAAAATGTATGTATATTTACTAAAGAGTTAACAGCTAAGGCGACATTCCAGCTAAATACTAAAGGTAGATAACGGATATTGATAACTAACGTCAAATCACATTATAAAATATATGGACCAGGTTGATTCAATGATAATCTTTTCTGATACAACTGCAAATTATTTCTCTAAGATACTTTCCACTCAGAAAAAAAATCTTTCTTGCTCACCTTTTTCATGGAGATAAATGACCCTTCGAATGGGATAAAGGTAAAATATATATGGCTTCTCAGAATTATATACGGCTTCCATCCCACATGTGAGTTTGGTGTTATAGTACTTGTAAACATTAAACACAAAATTTAGAAGAGTTAATATACTTTTAATAAAATTAAATTGGAAAGAGAGGGTTTTAAAGCCCTACATAAATAACTTCAAGCACTGTAAGAGGAGCTATGTCGAGGGTTTGAGCCAAAAAGAGGAGATGAAAGTGAAGATGAGGTTGAAAATGAGGAACATTTTGAAGAAGAACAAGATGCAATAGATCCTGAGAAAGTCAAATTATTTAAGGCCATCTCCAAGATTGGGACAAGGCCAAAGATCGATGTTTCTACATTTTCTAGAAATCTTAACCTAGAAGAGTTGATTGATTGGATAAATGATATGGAGGAATACTTTGAGTATGAGGAGGTGGAAGATCTTGAGAGAGTCAAATTTGTAAAGACCAAGCTCAAGGGTCATGTGAATATTTAGTCCAGAAAGAGGTACAACTAGAAATAAATCAAAGAGGAAGAGAGAAAATAACTAGATAGGACCGAATAGTGGACAAATTAAAAATACAATTCATTCATGTGGACTATGAGCTAGATTTGTTGAAGAAGATGCAAGGGTTGAAACAAGCAGGAAAATCTGTCAAGGAGTATACAAAATAATTCTACGGTGTCATAATTAGAATAGGCCATTCTAAGGCCAATAAGGAAAAATTTTCTCATTACATAAATGGGTTGAAGTCGAGTATTCAAGAAGAGTTGGGTCTGGTAAGAATGTATACCATTGAAGATGCATATCAGTTTGCTTTGAAGGTAGAAGAAAAATTGAATAGAAGATTTGAAAGCAAGAAAAGAGGTGGGAGTCATGGTGGAAAGACTACTGGACGGTCATATGGAGGTTGAAATGAAGATCAAAAGAAGGGTGAAAAATTTAGTAGCATCCAAAACCAGAAAAGGAGATAACACCTACCATCCTCGTGAACAAAATAATGGAGACCAAAGAGGAAGATGAAGATCTGGATGAGGACCGAGAAGAGGAGGCTTTTGTGGAACCTATTTTTCAGTGTGGAGAAGGATATAGAGCCTATGAGTGTTCTCAACATCAATGAAGGACAAATAGAAGACTTGAGGGTTATGCACGAGTTGCACATGTAGATGAAGATGTGGAGTCTTCACATTCTAAGGATGCAAAAAGAGGAGAGGTTCTTGTTACTAGAAGAGCCTTGTTGAATGAGGAGAAAGAACCAACTCAAAGGAAGAATTTGTCTCGCACCAGATGTAAGTGTGAAGGTAAAGTTTGCAATGTTATTATTGATGGAGGTAGTACTGATAACCTTGTTTCAGAAGAGATGGTTAGTAAGTTGTGGTTGGAGAGAAGAAAGCATTCAAATCCATACCAGATTGCTTGGCTGTAGAAGGACCATAAAGCTTTGGTAAATGAACAATGTCTGGTAAAGTTCAAGATTGGAAATTACCATGATGAGGTATTGTGTGATATTATGCCATTAAATCATGTCTTGCATCCATAGAGATTAATTATTTACCATGATGAGGTAAAGTTCAAGATTGGAAATTACCATGATTTTATTTATGGAAGACATGGATTCTCGATGGGGATAGAGTCGGGAATAAATGAAAAAAAAATTAAATGATGGGAAAAAACAATGCACTACAATAATGGCAATGGAAAAATTATCAACGGTTGTGGACGGTTCAACCATCTTGCATCCCCTCTCGAGCAACGTGTATCGTGGATGGAAAAAATCAGCTGAATATTCTCAAATAGGACACACATTTGGCATAGAAAACTCACTTCATTCTTTTTCAGTGCTACACCTACATGATGAGAATCACTTATAATGGAGTGATTAATGCTCAAAAATAAATGAGAGGCGACTGTTGCATTGAGGTATTGAGGAGGCCTCTTTAACACCTCTTTGGTGAGATTGCACAAGAGGATGAGAGGTCGAACCTTTTTGAAAAGAGCAACAAATTTCTTATAATATGTAAGGACCCTTGCAAAATCTGTCCTTAATTTTTTGCTTTGAAGCTCGGGAATTTTGTCAAACACTTTTCTTGCAAACTCTTTCAACTTTTGTTTAATGATTCTTTTTGTTTTTTGGTGTATACAATGAATTCATGTGCATAAATGACTCTAATTGAATTAAATACTCAATGACTGAAATGAGCAATGCAAGCATTTTATGATTTTCAAGACTATTGAGTGGCTAGAAATGATATGCAACTATGCAAATGAACATCTACAGCTAAGAAGTATTCCCACAAACACTTAACATGCAACCTTCAAATCTCTAAGTGACTGAAAATGAAAATACATTTCATCAAATAAGCATCTACAACAACTGACATTTTGACAAATAGTTGTCATGCATTTTCCCAACTCCTATTGCAGCTTAAGCCTGATTACAATATTTGTCAATATGATTGCAACTAATGTACAATGATTAAATGGATTGGCAACAAGCTAGTGAACTCCATTTAGCAAATTTCACCATCAAAGTTACACTATTATTGTTTCTAGTATGACATCGACTCATTCATGAGACCAATGACTCAAAATGCATATACAACATTAATTATATAAAGAACCTGGACTATAATTTGATGTTGAGTATGGTAGCAACCTTGACCAATCTAGAAACTATTTCTGTCAGGCACGATCTTTGTTCAGATTCAGTCCTCTAACACTTGCGAACTGATCCTTCCTAGGGCGTCTTGCTTAGCATACAAGATTTATCAAACTAACTCCAAGTTGTCTTCTTGATAGGTAAATTGTTGCACCTCAAATTCTTAAAGAGCTACGAACTTCCCAATGGAAAATCCGTTGAATCGAATTATTCGGTTCATCCAACAACTATAACAATTATCACTTGTGAATGACATCTTACCCCAGCAATCAGTCACTTCCTTTTAGAATTCAAATAATCTTACAATATCGATATACTTCAATGTCAAATGGAGCGCCTGTGATTTCTTAAATTACCTTGCCTTCAATAAAATATTATTCCTCCTGATATTCACATGAAATGCTTATAATAAATGATAAAATGCCATGACCTCTCCCAACAATGGGATCGATTGTCAAAGATGCAATTATTTTCTTAAAAATTGAATTTCCACCAAACAGTTAAAACTGTAAAATAAATCAAATGCCTCCAATTGAAAATTATTTTCAACATCTATAAATCAATTTTCTCAATGGTTGTGAGTAATCTCTCAAAATTTGTAAATTTATTCTTCCAATCGAATACCTTCTTTGCTTTACAAATTTGGTCCTATACCATTAAATTTGTTGATGATCGAACCAACTAGCAATGAATTTCTTTTCCAAGTGAAATGCAACAATACCTCAGTTGCTGCAAATCTAATGAAATAATGAATTGCACCAATAAACCAGCTGCTACAATCAACAATGCAATAATAAACTAGCTATTGCATCAAACCACAACTCCTGTCAGAAGGGCAATAATACATCAGCTATTGCACCTGTTAAAACTCTCCAATGAAGCACTTGTAGAAACCCTAGATGGATTCCTCCACAATTTCCAACTAGGGTTGATCTTTCACAACTGAAACTAGTACCCTAGAGTCTTCAAACCCTTGAGCAATGCAAGCACTCACCTCTTACCACATAGGTATGAAAATAGAATAACTCAAGACATCATGAAATGGCTTGCATTGAGCTCCTTATAAAGAATTCTCACTGACTTCAAGGAAGCTTCTAGAAATAATATTATTTTATTCCCTTAAGTGAATTTTATAATTTATCATTTTATTTTAAGTCACTTTATTAAATCAATTAAATATAAAGTCATCCTTTTGATATTAATTGATTGGAATAACTTTATAAATAATTAATTTAATACCTCCAATTTGGAGACATGACATAATGAAACTCGATCCCTTATTGAGGAGAGGCGTGATTGCATTTCATGTGTGTAGAGATATACAACCTTAGATTATTGCAAGTTTCTACTTGAATGTAGGTCATGTGGTATTTTGGCAAGGTAGTGATTGTTGTCTTCACTAGTAGAGTTCTAAAACCAAACCACAGGTCAATGGATGCACAAGCTAATAGAAAGCCACTATTGTAGGATAAAATCATAATTGTTGAAATGGCATGTGAGACTAAGACAATGTGGCGCCGATTTTCATGCCTCATAAGTGGAAAGCTAGAGAAAGATCATGATTCATAATTCACCAATATTGTTCATTGTTGGAAGTGGTAGGCAGATCTAAACACTTCCAATGTCCAACTAATGTCACAATGGATGGTCAAAGTTGTTTCACAGATATACATTAGAATATGGCATAGCTAGGGAGAATCACATAGAGGAGGCCACTTATGATATGATCACATGTAAGCCAAATATAATATGTTGTAGACCCCTTGAAACCCTCCAAATAGGCCAAAGTGCCAAAAAATTGTCTATAATAAACTGTAATTTACAAGAAAAAAATTTGACCAAACAAGTTATAAATATAATTTTCTACCCAATGGATAGATTGGCATAGGGTCAAATTGGCCCTATCCTTAAGAAAAATCTTTTTTTTTACATATTTTTGTAAAATAAACATAGAAGCTAAAAAAGTGCAAAAAAATGAAAATTATCGAAATTGACAAAATAAAATGTATTTTTTCATTCCCTGAGATTTCTAGATGTGATGGTGTTATATGTTTGGATTTATGACACTCCATTGATAGGAATATGTGTGGGAGTCATCTCGATGCAAGAAGGAACATTCTCTCATGGCTTTGGTACCATGTTGGAGAATGCCAAGATCAAAGAGCATGAAACAACTTCCACAAGTGAATAAAATATGCACAATAGTATGTCTATCAAATATAAAATGAAGATTGTAATACAATGATCAAACCTTGCATATATAGACAAGGATGAGGAGGTGAGAAGGTAGAAGTGAAACTCTGACTACCCCTCCAAATATGGGACACTTGTGAGCTCACTTGACAAGTGGCAAGTGTACATGCAATAGGTGTCTCAATTGATGAGGACACATGTCACAACCATATGAAGTGAGACAAAAGCAAAGAAACCTAAGTAAACTTAAGCTATGTATGAATAGGTCGATCTTAGAAAGGTAATTAGCTAACTAGGTATGATAATGACTCTATTTACACTAACAAATCATGTGCATATCTATTTTGATATGGGTATGTGCAGGATCATCATGGAAAAACAGACCCTTAAGTGGCAATAAATTTAAAAAAATCAGAGTTAGGCAACTTGACATAAAAATTTGAATAAGTTCTCTATATTATTTCAAAAATATGTAAGAATATAATTTATAGAAAAATTGAATTTAGTTTCTAAAATACTAGGTTTATTTAAAAAATCTATTTGGTGAAAATTTGAAATTTCAATGCAATGAAGATTTAAATTTTAGGAAAAATAAGAAGTAGGTGTTTGTTAACCACCCTAATTACAATAAAATGATAGTATTTTTTTATAAGAGATTTTGATATAAGTAGAGGACTCATGTCGGATGTGATGCATATTTTTTGTAATTTTTTTCCAAGTAAATAATTAATTATGAATTTTTTATTACAACTTTTAAAAATTATAAAAACTTGTAAGTCTGACCACCTTAACTTGGTCAAAACTTCATGAAATTTAATTTTCCTTTTTTTAATCCTATAGTATGCGAAACATAGAATGTGATGCATGTTTCGGATTCAAAAAATTTGATACCGTTTGAAAGCTATATATGTTTTTCAATCAATCTATCAATCAGGGCTTTAATCGTAATTCAAATAGAAAATGAATAATGATTATTATTAAATTCAAAGTAAGCATAATTTATATTGGCGGAAAGCTCAGAATCTCCTTTAAAAACCCTTTTCGTTTCATCAATTTTGGGTAAAAACAAATTCATCAGACACATACCCTACAAATACCCATCATATTGCCATTTGTTGGCCCATCATGATCCTTCACATACCCATATATTACAATAGATTTTTGAACCTAGAATATGGTCATCCCTAAGAAGTAGTGAAGAAGGCCTAAACAAGACATTTCAAATGATTCATTTAACTTGATTTTATTTTTAGGGATTAAGAATTTTAAACAAGTAGGAATGAATAAGTCATCCACATAAAATGCATGTATTATCATGTGATTACACAACTCTTAGTTAATGGATCACATATTCCATACTATGTGATCACCCCAATATAATTTACACTCTTCGAATTCATTCCAATATAGTGATCGTGCATTCTGGATTGCATGATTATCCTCTTTCTATGCACCAAATTTAATGTATGAGATTTGACAAAAATATGAGGTAATGCAAATACAAGTAATAATCAAAATGATCATAATTTGGACATCTTCAACTTTTACCAAGAGATCATTGTCAATATAAAGGCTAGTGAATCCAAAGGCTTTGAAGTAGCTATTATTTTTTTAATATAGTAAGTTATAGAAGCCTATTTAAGATCATTAAGTGATTTTTTTTAGTCCACAAACATGATTTTCCTTGCTAGGTTGTTCAAAACCCAAACGTTGAGTCCTATAAATATGTTAATAAATGTTACCTTTTAAAAAAAAAATTCTCAATGGGGATAATAGGAGAAGGTAGTTCGGTGTTCTACAACCTAGAGTGGAAGTCCAAAATTCTTTTGTGTTTGTGGTTGCAAGTGGCTTTGTTCTCCTACTTGTTCTCCTATGTGTCATGGTGCATGTTTAGGCTTCCTTTCTAGGGTGTTCGGGTTCTTGTTTTATTTTATTTTTTCCTTGCTTTGTTTTTCTCTATTGTATTTATCCTACCTGTCTATATTGGGCTTCATGATGGTTGAGGTGGTTGACATGGCTTCAACCCTTTGTAGGGTTAGGTACAACCTACCCTTGGGGTGTGTGCTCATAGGACTTATTTTCTAACCTTTTTTAATATTACAGGTTGAGCTTCCTCTCTCTTTTTTCCCTTCGAGGGTGGCAAATGGAGGCAAAGGTAGCATTTAATGATGGCAATAATCTATTGAATTCAAAGAATGTAAACAATAATGAGGTGGTAATTAATGGAGTCAATGATAAACAACCATTTCAAGTTCAACTTGAGGAAGTTGTTGTCCCTTCTTACAAGGATGTCTTGAGTGGTTTCTCGACTCCCATTCTCACTATAGCTTGTTTTTCAATGGTTGATAATGAACTGGAAGGTGGGTGGTGTGATGGAAGCAACAATGACCTCAAAGGAACCAGACCCAAATAAGGAGAACTTGATAAGGATTCTTCTTCTCCTAGGTTTTTGTCTATTGCTCTGAATGTTTATATGCTACATGATCTTAAGTAGGAAGAAAATAGATTAAGTAACACTCATTTTTCTTGTTTGTTTTGATGTTAATGTTCTTCCTTCGAGGACATTTTTTGATGAATGGCTTGGTAAAGTGTGGGGCAAGAAGCTCGATTTGTATGTATTTTTTTGCAGAATGATTCAAAAGGGGCTCAATGATTCAAAAGGGGCTCGTTATCTTATTTTTTTGAAAAATCACATGAAGAAAAGAATTCTTAAAAAATAATTTTGGGGCATTGGGTAGTCAGTATTCAAAGCCCTACCCTAGGTGTCAGAGGCCAAACCAAAGAAAATTTTGAACTTTCAACTCGAAGGTGGGTGGAGTTAAAAAACTTGGCCCTTCAATTGTATAAATTTATTCCACATATCTTAAAACCCTTGTGATAGGTTCTTAAAACTAAAGAAACTAGGGTGGAGTTAAAAAGGCTAGGGGTTTAATCTCTCTCAAACCCAACACTATCATACTTGATCGGTTGGAAATTTAGTTAGAAAATTTTGTTGTTTCATGCAAGATTGAGCCTCTTGATATCCTTAATGTTTGCTTTCTCAAAAAAATGAATGGGCATCTACAAAAAAATTTCCCTAGACTTACAAAAAAAATATTGAAGGTTCCTAAAAATAATGAGGTTGGTAACCCTCATTTTCAAGACAATTTTAATATGGAAGTGAACATGGAGATTCATTCTCCAAACATTGTTCATGAAAAAAATGAAGGCAACACTTTAAATGAGGATGCAATTTCCTCCTAGTGTGAGGTTGGAGATTATGGTCAAAATATCTCCCCCGTGGATGAGGAGTATTTGGTTATTCCAGTTAAAAGGTTGTCGATGAGGGTTCCTTTCCTTCTAGGCTATCTAGAATTATACAAAATTCTCAATAGTTGGCTCTAGATAAAAATAGAGCTAGAGGGGTCAATAGAACTCATGGTCCTCATATGTTGACCAAAAATGTTAGAGCCATGGAGATTGTTAATAATGAGACAGTCCAAAACATGATTGAAGTATTAGATAACCCTCTGTTTGTAAAGGAAGATAGAGAATTAGGGTATAAATCTCATAGGGAAGAACCAAAGAAAAGGAAAAAAATAGAAAGAGAGGGTAGTCGGAAAAAAAAATACAAAGAAGAAAAAATACCTAAATGTTTTGATAGATTGTACAAGAACCAAAAACTTGGTTCTCCTCCCTCTCTTGGTAAATGATTTTACACTATATTAGTTGGAAAATTTGAGGTTTGGAATCTATTGATAGGAAGTATTTACTTAGAGCCTTTTGCAAAGGTAAAACAAGCCAAGGACATTATGTTTCTTCAAGAATTCAAAGATGTGGGTCTCCAACTAGAGCATGTGCTAAATTTTGTTTGGAGGAGCTCTATCTCCTTCTCAAGCAATCACGAAAAGGGTAGAGGGAGTGTTGCAATTCTAATTAGAGATTATCGAGCCTCCAATGTTGTGGACAATGGTATCTCTCCATGTAATATAGTGGTTTGGGTCACCTTGGTCAAAGATGGGAATGTGTTTGGTATTTGTTCAATTTATGCGCCAAATGAGTATAAGGAGATATGTCAATTATGAAATTGGTTGTATTAAACCCTCCCTTGGATCCTCGTGGATTTAATATGGTTGAATCTAGAAATGATAAGTTAGGGAGCAATGAAAGTCTTTGGAAGGGGAATGAACTTTTCTTTTGGTCAAAAATAAAGAGGATTTTGAACATCATGGACCCGCTAGAGAATCTAAGGAGTAGCTTGGAAAATGTTTGGTGTAATAATCAGTGACCCAAAAAGATAATTTATTATAGGCTTGATAGAGTTTATGTTAACAAATTCTTCTTTGAAGTTAAAAAGGAATTTAATGAGTTCCTTGTTAGGGTTATTCCATCTACGATGTTTGATCATCATCTTATTGATACAAGTATCATGATTATTGGCAATAAAGATTGTTCTCCAAGTAGGAAAAATTGGTGTTTAAGCTAAATATATTCATGTTTAAAGATAAAGATTATAAAGATATTCTCAATATTAGGAATATTAATGATCAGTTCTTTCAAGGCTTTGCTATCACCGGATGGGAAAACAAAACTTTAGCATGGAGTGAAATCTAGAAGATAATAGGAAATATAAAATCCCTACCAATAAGGAAAGAAGAGAATAGGTTGGAAGAGAAGCTTTTGTATCTTGAAAATTTTATTTAGAATAACAATTAGGATAATAAGATGTTTGAGGAATTGATGGAAACTGGGCATAAGCTTGGGTGTTTGCAAAACTTCAAAATTGAGTGTGCAAGAATTAGAGCCAAACATTCTTGGCTCAAAGAAGGTGATAAGGTTAGAAATATTTCTTTAATATCCTAAAATCGAAACATAATAGAGAAGGAATTGGTCAAATCCTGATGGGAGAGAAGCTAACTGTGGGCCAAAAAGAAATAAGTGATACTTAAATTCAAAAAAATTACAAGGATTTGTTTTCATATGAGGAGAATAGGTTCAATGATGATGCTCGAGCTTTCTACAAGAAAATAACCCCATTAAAGCTTGATGATAATGAGCATCTAGAGATTGGGAAGAAGATATCTAAAGAAGAACTTATTGCAACTATTCAGTACTTCAAAACTGGGAAGTCTCCACGTGTTGATGGGATCCCGATTAAATTTTATAAGTATAACTGTGATTGGGTCGCTAATGATTTTTGGAGGTTTACTGAGAAGTTTTTGACAAGGGATCCCTAAGTTCTAGCATAAACAAAGGTATTATCAAACTCTTACCAAAAGAGGGTGATAAAACTTCTATTAAGAATTGGAGGCCAATTACCCTACAAGACTCATCATACAAGATTTTGGATAAATTTTCAGCCCTTAAGCTGACAAATGTCTTGAAGAAAATCACTTCAATCAATCAAATTGACTTCATTAAGGGGAGATATATTCATGAACCTTGATTACTAGCTAGGCGAGTGTGAACTAGACCAAGCATACTAGACAAAATGTGGGTATCATGCTTCTTGACTTTGAAAAAGCATATGAAAATTTTGAATAGGGTTTTGTCTACTCTATGTTAGAGGCTTTTGGTTTTCCCAAAATTTTGTGATTAGATCAAAATTTTGTTCAATGATGCCTATACCCAAATTGATATTAATGGTGAACTCGCTATCCCCTTCATGTTATAGATGACTTGCACTACATTTTGAGAACTAGTGATTTTTCTCCACCTCTAAAATGTGTTTCCCTTCTTGATTTTTTTGTAAATTAGCTTCCAATTAACCAAAATATTCTAATCAAAACCCCTTTCAAAGATGATAAAAGGTATGAATTTTAGTTTTTTTTATTGACTCAAGGTATCTCTATGATTGAGCCCAACACCCTACCCATCTTACTTTATTTCTTACATTCAGCCAAGTTGAGGTTGGAAAAAGGGTGTCACGTTAAGATGAGACTAGCCCCATGAGGATGTATTCTATGTTCCTTAATGCAAACAGATTGTTGATGTATTAATTAATAGGTATACGAAAATCACATTATGATTTTTTTTATAAATTCACCTCTAATTAATCAAAATATTTTAATCCAAATCCCTTTCAAAGATGATAAAAAGGTACAAACTTTATTTTCTTCTTTATTTTATTGATTCAGGGGTATCCCTATGACCCAACCCAACACCCAACACACCTTACCTTGGTTTTACATTTTTCCAAGTTGGGGTCAGGAAAAAAGGGTGTCACACTGGAACGAGATTAGTCCCCTAAGGATGTATGATACGTTCTTTAATATTGGTATTACATTCTGCCAAAATTTCTTAATGTGAATGGATTGTTGGTGTATCAATCAATAGGTACACTAAAATCACATTATGTTTTTTTGTAAATTGGCTTATAATTAATCCAAATATTTTAATCCAAATCTTTTTCAAAGATGGTAAAAAGGTATGAACTTTACTTTCTTTTTTATTTTATTGACTCAGGGGTATCTCTACAACCCAACCCAACACCCAACTGCCTTACCTTGGTCTTACATTCTGCCAAGTTGGGGTCGAGAAAAGAGTGTCATGTTGGGGAGAGACTAGTCCCCTGGGGATGTATGTTATGTTCCTTAATGTGAATGGATTGTTGGTGTATCAATCAAGTACACTAAAATCAAATTATGTTTTTATTTTGTAAATTGGTTTCTAATTAATTAAAATATTTTAATCCAAACCCTTTTCAAAGACGATAAAAAATATGAATTTTACTTTCTTTTTAATTTTATTGATTTAGGTGTATTCTTACGACCCAACCCAACACCCAACTTGTCTTATCTAGGTTTTACATTCTACCAAGTTAGAGTCGAGAAAGAGGTGTCATGTTGTGGCAAGACTAGTCCTCTGGAGATGTATGTTATCTTTGTTTAATACAAATGGATTGTTGGCGTATCAATCATCAGGTACACTAAAATCATATTATTATTATTTTTGTAAATTGATTTCCAATTAATCAAAATATTCTAATCCAAACCGTTTTCAAAAATGATAAAAAAGTATGAATTTCACTTGTTTACTTTTTATTGACTCAAGGGTATCACTACGACCCAACCCAACACCCAACCTGCCTTACTTTGGTCTTACATTCTGCCAAGTTGGGGTCGAGAAAAGGAAATGTCAAAATGGGGAGAGACTGGTCCATTGGGGAGGTTTGTTATATTCCTTAATGTGATTTTGTAAATTGATATCCAATTAATCAAAATATTCTAATTCAAACTTCTTTTAAAAATGATAAAAAATATGGACTTCACTTATTTATTTTTTATTGACTCAAGGGTGATCCTACGACCCAACCCAACACCCAACCCGCCTTACCTTGGTCTTACATTCTGCCAAGTTGGGGTCGAGAAAAGGAGTGTCAAAATGGGGTGAGACTGGTCCCTTGGTGAGGTTTGTTATATTCCTTAATGTGATTTTGTAAATTGATATCCAATTAATCAAAATATTCTAATTCAAACTTCTTTTAAAAATGATAAAAAGTATAGACTTCACTTATTTATTTTTTATTGACTCAAAGGTAATCCTACGACCCAACCCAACACCCAACCCACCTTACCTTGGTCTTACATTTTGCCAAGTTGGGGTTAGGAAAAGGGTGTCACATTGGGGCAAGACTAGTCTTTTAAGATGTATGCTATATTCCTTAATGTGAATGGATTTTTGGTGTATCAATCAACAGGTACATTAAAATCACATTATAAATATTGTTTGTAAATTGATATTTAATTAATCAAAATATTCTAATCCCAACCCGCCTTACCTTGGTCTTACATTATGTCAAGTTAGGGTCAGAAAAAGTGGTGTCGTGTTGGGATGAGATTAGTCTCCTAAGGATATATGCTATGTTCCTTAATGTGAATGGATTGTTGGTGTATCAATCAATAAGTACACTAAAATCACATTATGCCTTTTTTGTAAATTGGCCTCCAAATAATCAAATATTCCAATCCAAACCCGTTTTAATTAGAATAAAAGGGTATGAACTTCACTTCCTTCTTTTTTTTATTAACTCATGGGCATTCCTATGACTCAGCCCAACACCCAACTCGTCTTACCTTAGTCTTACATTTTGCCAAGTTGGGGTCGAGAAAGGGGTGTCACGCTGGGGCGAGACTATTCCCATGATGATGTATGCTATGTTTTTTAATGTGATTGGATTGTTGGTATATCAATCAACAGGTGCACTAAAATCACATTATTATTTTTTTGTAAATTGATTTCCAATTAATCAAAATATTCTAATCCAAACCCCTTTCAAAATCAATAAAACGATACAAACTTTTTTTTATTGACTCTGAGGTTTCCCTACGATTCAGCCCAACACCCAACACGTCTTACCTTGGTCTTACATTCTGTCAAGTTGGCCTCAGGAAAGGAGTGTCAAGATGGGGCGAGATTCCTCCTTTGGGGATGTATGCTATATTCATTAATGTGATTTTGTAAATTGATACCCAATTAATCAAAATATTCTAATCCAAACCTTTTTCAAATATGATAAAAAGTATGAGCGTCACTTGTTTATTTTTTATTGACTCAAAGGTAATCCTACGACCCAACCCAACACCCAATCCGTCTTACCTTGGTCTTACATTCTGCCAAGTTGGGGTCAGAAAAGGGGTGTCATGTTGGGGCAAGACTAGTCCCTTGGGATGTATGCTATATTTTTTAATGTGAATGGATTGTTGGTGTATCAATCAACAGGTACACTAAAATCACATTATATTTTTTTTGTAAATTGGCCTCTAATTAATCAAAATATTCTAATCCAAGCCCCCTTTCAAAAATGATAAAAAAGTATGAACTTCACTTTCTTTCTTTTTTTATCAACTCAAGGGTATCTCTACGACCCAGCCCAACACCCAACCCACCTTACCTTGGTCTTATATTCTGCCAAGTTGGGGTAAGGAAAAAGGGTGTCACGCTAGGGCAAGATTAGTCCCCTAAGGATTTATGCTATGTTCTTTAATGTGAATAGATTGTTAGTGTATCAATTAACATGCACACTAAAATCAAATTATGAATTTTTTTGTAAATTAACCTCTAATTAATCAAAATATTTTAATCCAAACCCCTTTCAAAGACAATAAAATGGTATGAACTTCATTTTTTTTATTGACTCAGGGGTATTCCTACGACTCAGCCCAACACCCAACCTGTCTTTCTTTGGTCTTACATTCTGCCAAGTTGGGGTCGAGAAAGGGGTGTCACGCTATGGTGAGACTAGTCCCTTGAGGATGTATGCTATGCTATTTAATGTGAATGGGTTGTTGGTGTATGAATAAAAATATACATTAAAATCACATTATGATTTGTTTTGTAAATTGATCTCCAATTAATCAAAATATTCTAATCCAAACCCCTTTCAAAGACAATAAAAAAGTATGAACTTCATTTTCTTTTTTTTTATTGACTTAGGGGTTTCCCTATGATTCAGCCCAACACCTTACCTTGGTCTTACATTCTACCGAGTTGGGGTTGGGAAATGAGTGTCAAGATGGGGTGAGACTCATCCCTTGGGGATGTATTCCCTTAAGGATGTATGCCATGTTCTTTAATGTGAATGGATTATTGGTGTATCAATCAATAGGTACACTAAAATCACATTATGATTTTTTTTTAAATTGGCCTCTAATTAATCAAAATATTCTAATTCAAACCCATTTCAAAGATGATAAAAGGGTATGAGCTTCACTTTCTTCTTCTTTTTTTTACTCAGGGGTATTCCTACGACTTAGCCCAACACCCAACCTGCCTTATCTTGGTCTTATATTCTGCCAAATTGGGGTCGAGAAAGGGGTGTCATGTTGGGGCGAGACTAGTCCCTTAAGAATGTATGCTATGTTGTTTAATGCAAATGGATTGTTG
Organism: Sequoia sempervirens; assembly: GCA_007258455.2. NCBI lineage: Eukaryota > Viridiplantae > Streptophyta > Pinopsida > Cupressales > Cupressaceae > Sequoia > Sequoia sempervirens. The sequence continues at coordinate 7,640 of VDFB02104256.1, read as the reverse complement.
GTGTATCAATCAACAGGTACACTAAAATCACATTATGATTTTTTTTATACATTAATTTTCAATTAATCAAAATATTCTAATCCAAACCCCTTTCAAAGATGATAAAAATGTATGAACTTCACTTTTTTTTTATGAACTCAAGAGTTTCCCTACGATTCATCCCAACACCCAACACGCTTTACCTTGGTCTTACATTTTGCCAAGTTGGGATCAGAAAAGGAGTGTCAAGATGGGGTGAGACTAGTCCCCTGGGGATATATGCTATATTCCTTAATGTGAATGGATTGTTGGTGTATTTATCAACAAGTACACTAAAATCACATTATGATTTTTTTTGTAAATTGATGTCCAATTAATCAAAATATTCTAATCCAAGCCTCTTTCAAAATTGATAAAAAGGAATAAACTTCACTTTATTCTTTTTTTAATTGACTCAAGGGTATCCCTATGACCCAACCCAACACCCAACCCGCCTTACCTTAGTCTTACATTTTGCTAAGTTGGGGTCGAAAAAGGGGTGTCATGTAGGGGCAAGGCTAGTCCCCTGGCTATGTACATGTTATGTTTTTTAATGTGAATTGATTGTTGGTGTATCAATCAATAGTTACACTAAAATCACATTATATTTTTTTTGTAAATTGGACTCCAATTAATCAAAATATTTTAATCTCCATTTGAAGCAGGTTACAGTTATGTGCCACCATCACCCTTTTCACTTGGTTATAGAAGAAAATCTAGATATAAATGCCAGTAAAAGAAAAAGAAGCATTTAAATTTGATGCATAAAGATGATCCATCAAGGGTACAATAACAACTTACCAAGTTACAAGACAAGTATTGGGGAAGGCATGATCAACATAGTGTTGATCATGTCATTTAGGTGCACACCATGGTGTTACTATATCTTTACAATTTTTTGCATACAACTCACTCAAAGTCCATGAGTTTTTTCCTATAACTTAGCTATTGGAAAAATTTAAAAACCTTGTTGAAAACTTAAAACCCCCTCATTTTTTATCTTTTTGTCATTTTCCTTTTCAAAATTAGGATCTAAATGATATGAATTAGTTCTTGAATGATTGAAAGGGTTTATGATGGTTGACTAAAAGCAATCAAATTATGACAAAAATAGCATGCACCATAAAGGTCCCAATGATCCCCAAGCCTAAAAAAAGAACTACCACCCCAAGACCCCACTCTAGTTTTTAAAAGAAAAAAATAAAAATTGTTTTCAAACAATGGTTGAAACATCCAAGGAAATATTGTGTTATGGTATATATATATATATATAAGGAAAAAGAACAATTGTTGGTGTCCCTTTTTGATCATTTCTCTTTCTTTCCAAGCTTCCATGAGAAAAATGAAGTTATCATTGTCTCCCCACCTAATTCATGTTGAATCCATAAACAAAAGGCTTTACTTCATATTTCAAAAATTCAAAGAACAGAGAAATTACAAAGCAAAAAACAAACAACATTATTTGAGGTATAAGGAGGAATTTCAAAGTAAATTACACTTGAAATTAGTCACATATGAATCACAACTCAATTTTATCTTGCTTCTTTCAACTAAATTGAAGCCTTAAGGTCCCATTCCCATTTTATTTTTCCCCACAATTGGGTTTCCAAGTAAGTAAGGCATCATCTTGTGTGAATGTTTTGTGGTTTTTGTGTTCCTTTTAGGCATATTGAACTATCTTTCATTATTGTTATGTGTCTTACATTTTTGCAATGATTTCAATCACAATTTTTAATGTAATTTGAAGGTGATTAATCTTGAACTGTAAATTGATGAACTGTGTAATAACCCCTTTTCTTTAAATAACTTGTTAGCTCAAAAAAATAAAAATGCTAAACAAATTTCCTTTCTAGTTTCTAATCACCAAGATCCCAGTGTCCACGAGCAAGGTGAGAGCATGCAATGTATGGGATTACAATTATACTTGAAATGAGCAACTCAAAGTAGCATCCACTTACCCAGTGGGGTTAATTGGGCACATCCACTTAGCAGTGGGAAAGCTGATACAATAATGAAATGTAAGAAAAAATCTCTTCCACTTATTAGTGGTGAGTGAGTGCCAAAACCACCTGATTAGTGGGGTGAGTACAAGAGCCACTTATGCAATGGGGTGAGTAAATTAACCATTTATGCAATGGGGTGAGTAAATAAACCACCTATGTAGTGGGTTGAATAAATAAAACACTTATGCAATGGGATAGGTAACAACAAGAAATTAAGATCAAAATCACTAGTGGTACTACCACCTAGTGTTACATTGTGAGCTCTTATAATTCATTTTAAGTCAATACATATTTGTTGTTACAAATATGGCCATGAAAGAAAAATGATAGAACACCCCCACATATCCCACAACATTAAGAACTAACCATCCATCATGATAAATGACAATATAACTCAAGGAAATGGAAAATAAATGACTAGTATAGATCTAAAACTTTGTTGCAAGAGTTTGGACAGTAAGATAAAGACTCGAAAATCTTCAATGACCCACTCCCAAATGCACCCAAGGGTCAATGTAAACTTGGAACAATGTTTCAAGCTCCTCTAAATTGCAAACAATCCTCTCAAAATGCAAACTCAAACACCATCAAAGCATTCAAAACCAATAAAGCCAAAACTAGAAGTTTTAATCAGCACCAATAGTGATCCCTAAATGGAATCATACTAATCTAGCTAGGAAATTTATTTCAATTTCTAAACTAGAAAATCTATGAGGGTTTTCATCCTTAAAGATTTGGAGAACCAGAGCGAGTCTAGTAGCATAACAATATCATTCTTCAACATAACCAAATGAACCCCCAACACCTCCTTTTATAGCTTTTTTCTTTGTTTGTTTTTGAAAAAAAAAATGTTTTTTTCTTTTTCTTTACTTTTTCGAAAAAACCATTTATTCTTTTTCGCTGTTTTCCTGAAAATATCTTTTTCTTTTTCAATATTTTTTCAAAACACCAAATTAAATAATCAATGTGTGCAAAACATTTCAATCAGCCCCTTCATCAAATTCTTTAAAATAAAAATAAACCTTTCTCATTGGTAAAGACCCCCTTTTATTTCTCTTTAGGCATCCAATTGGGAGGAAACATCTTTCGAGAAAGGATACCTAATTCCATCAAAGATAATGATAAAACACTATAACTTTAAATGAATAATTTATAAAACACATCAGTATCCAATTTTGACGACACCAATATGATACTGAGGCATAAGGTGAATAATAAAAGCCAATTTGGTGACTTACTATAAATAGATGTTTTCTCCAAAAAGTTTGGAGAACACCCCAAAAGTCTGAAAACACTACAGAGAGTGCCATTTAGACCAATATTGCCCACTGAACTCATTACCAACAAAAGAAACCTTGTAACTCCAAAATTGCATCCTCCATTATCCTTGGAGTCTCCTTGCCTTACCACTTAGCGTACGGGAACTAAGGAACTAGGCTAATGGTCTTTGAATTGATTAGGCTTGAGAAGGGGACATTACAAACTACTTCCATTAGAAGTGGTTTTATAGATCAGGCCTCTTCCATATGGTTCTCAAGGATGGAATTTTTTTAGAATGTGCACACTGTAATTAAAAAGGACTTCAGATGGTATGTAAGGAAAGGGAGAAAATCTTTGCTTTGGAATGATACCTTGACAAATTTAGCTACTGTAGCTCAAAATGAAAGTTTACTAATCTAAAGGTTTCTATAGAACAAACTATGGACATAAGGTTGAGCACAAACTCATTTTTGAAAAGAGGAATACAAATGGATGTAATTGGAATGGTCCCATCATTTTGATAGAGATTATTATAAAAAAAAATTCAAATGTCCTCTTAAATTTTTTTATAGAGAGACATCAACTTACATGTTCAAGAGACATTTAAGTTAAAGTGGCAAGTGAAAAGGAAGGAAGACAATCCCCAACCATGAATGTGTGCTAAAAAATGGACTTCCAAAGGAAAATTCCTTTCTATGGTTAGAAATTTCAAATAAGGCACTGACATGTGATACTCTCATCCGTAAAAGACTCCATAGCCCTTCAATATTTTCATCATGTATGAGCAACCTACATGAGGATTATTTGTCTCAATATTATAAAATGATATGAAATATTGAGGAATATATTTTAGGAGAATGGAAGTAATATGAGCTAGCCCAAAATCAATATGGGAGTGGATATTGGAGTGGCAAATAAAGCTTCAAAATGGTATTTTGTAGCACTTGTTCCATGTAGCTTCACAACAAGGGGATGCAAGGATGGGTTTCAAGGACAAGGACACTATGGACCCAAATTTGGGGATGGTTGAGGGATGGCAATGGGAAGGCAATGCAAATAGAATATAACACTTGAAAAAATAGTTATAAAAAATGTATAAGAAATAGAAATTTATTTAAGTCTTGTATGTATCAACTTCACCTACATTAAACAATGTATTGAAAATTTTGAAGACCAATATATGGTAGAAGACTAATTTATTAAGCATAGTTAAAGTTAATAAAGAAAAACTTCATGCAAGGTGACAAATTAGAAGAATAAAAAAAGACTTCACTTAGTGACTGTGACTAAAGCAACCTAAACTATTATTTAAACCCTATTTTAGATCAATAAATCTTTACAAAGAACATAAATGCTTTAAGTAGATGCAATGTGTTCTATTCACAAAGTCATTTTTCAAACTAATCCATCCAATACAAATTATTTTATAGTTTGAGAAAAATCAAGAACCTAATTATATACAAGCCTATAAAACCTTTGTATATTGATAAAACATCAACTTTCCTTCTCAAGCTATTGAAAGGGGCCCTAAGCTTGCAATCCCTTGGAGAGGACTACTGTTACTATTTTCTAGTTTGTTGGGGTTGTAAGAAGCATGCAAAATAGATTAATAGGAATACTCAAAATAGTATCCTAATAAGTGAGGCAAATAAAATCTTTCAACACCTACTCAAACTTGTTTGGAATGTTTTCTGCTAAATGACATCTTCAATGTGGTGAATTATTTATGAACTATGTTTACTTGCTGATTTTGGGTACAAACTACTGATGACTACAAGAAATGGGCTAAGATTTTCATATTGCAAAGGAATAGTTTAGTGTTTCTTCCTTTATGGGGTGCCAACACTCCCAATTGTCCTCAAGATGAATGAGGAATACCCAGGAATCCCTCACTATACTAAGGTAGGAGGGAGTCCATTTAATTCATGCAAGGGAGATGCGCCTATGATATCCCCTCCTTATGTTGGAACGTCTCAAGTGCATCCCCCATAGAGGAGGCAGTTTGGGGGTAAAAAAGAAGTGGCAAGGGTTTCATCCATGTCCTTGATTTTTTCAGGGTGATGAGTGAAGGGCACACAATATACTGAGAGGGGGTGGGTGAATCAGTATATCGAATCTATTTAAAACTCTTTACTTGAACATGAATTACCATTAGTCACTTCTCCAAACATGAATTAAAACAACTAGTATCGAACATGAATCAAAATAGCTAGAATCAATCAAGTAGCACAAATGCATACATTCACACAATAAACACCAGATATACGTGGAAACTCAGAATGGGAAAACCGCGATGAGAAGAGCTACTTGGATCTCCTGTCCAAATCTAGCATCACAAAATAATGAATAAGTTACAATCATGAAGTAGGAACCAACCTACCGGAGACACCAATCCCCTATTGTATTTGTAGGTACCAACCTATTGTAGACACCAATCCCCAATACAAAGATCTAAGGACTAGCTCACCAAGTAAGACACTAGTCATAACGTATTACATAAATAAGGTTTGCAGATCTTCAATGCTAATTGCCTAGCTTACACTCAATCTAATCTTCCTTCAGAAACTCTCTCACACAACTTATGATCTTTTGATGATGGCTCACAATGATTGAGATGCAACTCCCATTGAATTACACTGGCTCGCACATTTTCTCTCTCTCTCACACATATACTTCTTACATCTAAAGTATGGTGATTAGTCATTATATACATCCCATTACATTAACATCATTTTATGTTGGCCAGGAATCCCTTAACATCATCTTCAATTAGCCAAGTCGGCTAAGGTGGACCTAAATTCAAATTTGCATGAAACATTTAGTGGGTTGGTCCTAAATCAAATTTGTTGCCACCAAAAGAACATGATGTTTTGCACTTCCCTCAAGGACCTTAATCTAGACCTATTTCACCTTCCCACTCTCTTTGGAGAGCACACGTAGCAAGTTGCTACCACACAAATCCAAAACATCAACCTAGTTAATTAACAAGCATAGTGACCCTTTTGTCACTTCAAACTTTCTACTTGATGAATATAAATGCCAGAAACTCTAGAATAAGATAAAACATGTGTAGAAATACTCTCCTTTCAAACCATAGGACATAACTCACATCCAAGGAGAAGTAAAGATCGAAAACATGTTGCCAAAAAAATCTCCCCGCCTAGGTAACTTCAAAAATTCTGGATCAATCTTTCAGATTAATTCTATCAACATGAATAGGTGTAGTATGATACTCCAATAAGTCTTCTTTGTTTTTCTCAAATACTCTAATATAACATGATAGAAATACACCTTGATTTCAACATGTACGATTACATTTAATTCTCACTAGTCTATTGGCATTACTCCTTTGACATAATTGAGCACTATTGATATCAAGGACAATACTCCTTTGACATCAATGACAACATATGTTCAACAATGAGTCCCCATGAACAATAGTATTTTGAAACCATATGGAAAATGAGTCTGGCCACTATATTTTCAAATCTATGGCTAGAAAGGTACTCCTAAATTTTCAAGGAGGAAAATCCAATGGGGACAATATTGAGGGAAATAGAGACTTTAATATCATAATTCGTCAATTATTGGAAAATCTAAATCAAATAAAGCCATCTAAAGAAAATAGGAAACTCAAAGAAGATGGAAGTTGATTAAGATACTACATAGTAGGTTTGGTGGGAATAGGCTGGAAAAGATTAAAGATACATGGAAGAAACCTCTTAAGATTAAAGATATATTTCTACAAATAAAATTTGTCTTTGCATGTACCAATTAGTGTCTTTTCATGTTCATATCAAAGAAAAGAGAATTCTGAAAGAAAAGTTGATGGATAAATGATGAGAGATGCTCGCTTTTATTTATGCTATTTTTCTTGCAATTGGAATATGTTTATTTCCCTATTTTAATTTTTAAAATTCACATCATTTTTTATTTTCCTAGTTTGGTTAGTTAAAACCAGCTGAGTATTAGCATTTAAACCTACAATCTATGTAATTTTAGCAAATATAATTAGAACATTTAAAGAATTCAGAAAAACCAAAGGTTGAATTTCAGTATTTTACTAAAGTGGATCAAGAGCAAATATCATGCAATTTTTTTAGGACTTTACAAATAATTTAACATTTTGTTAGCTCAATTGAGATAGATTTCCCTTGCACAATTTGAAGTGTCCATCATGTCAATAAGAGGGTTAACTTACCGAAATAAAAAACCGACCAAATCTCCCAAATGCAACTTCTCCAACATCTGGATATGTAAAGATGCCCGGTTTTCTCTCAAAAGATTGATGTAAGAGAATGCCCGTGTAGCAGAAAATTAAAGCAAACAGCACCAATAACACTAAGCTTATCCAGCCCA